>CM043114.1:39426519-39712865 GCA_023701765.1 Hylyphantes graminicola | reverse complement strand
ACCGATTTGCGTAATTTCGTCCCAGAGAACATTTAAATATCCATTATCTGAACTGCGTTTCGAGCCTCGCATGGTGGGAAAAAGGAGTGGATGTAACGTTCATCTTGCTCACGAACGAAATTGCTTTTATCTTTTCGGGAATTTTTTAGTTGATGCTGCGATCCACGCCGTTTATTCTCAAAAAGTGTTTATTATTTTCACAACATGTTAAAGTTCTTATGAAGAAAATACGATTGCTTTGAAACATGCACAATCGGACTTAGGAATACCTTTTTCTTTATAATATAAAAAATGTGTATTGATTTAAAAATTGCACATCGGAGCTTGGGGATACCCTTTTTCTTTTTAATATAAAAATGGCTATTGATTTAAAACATTGCACCAATCGGACTTGGGGATACCCCTTTTTATTTTTAATATAAAAGATGGCTATTGATTTCAAAAATATGCACAATCCGGACATGGGGGGATACCCTTTTTATTTTTAATATAAAGATGTCGATTGCTTTTCTATTGGTGGAAATGTTTATTGTATTCTAATTCTGAATTTACGTGTCTTCGACTTTTAATATCATTTCATTCCGATTGACCCTAAAACCGATAGGTCGATATGAAGTCACTTACCGCTTCTCCTATTGAGCATTACATGTACTAGGTTTTAACGTAGCGGAAGAGTCACTTTTCAACGTATAAGTTGCGATACGTTTTACCTTGTTGATATTTTTAAAATCGATCTTGAGATTTTTTAGATAACTAAAAAATGGTCGCAATGACATCAAATATAAAATATTAACTTTTAATGCTTTACACCGAATCTAAAAAAAGCGCTCTAATGTAATATGTACTTGTGCATTTAATGTTTGCCATAAAAATTTCTCAGCGGAAGCATTATTAAATCTAAACAGTTTTCATTAAATGCTTTGGTCTCTCTGCGAGAAGCGGGACTTTTCAACGGTCCGCGTAAATTGTTCTATTTCCCCAGTCCAACAAACAATAGAATTGTGTTCCTAAAACAGGATTAAAGTTCTCCAAATGCTTGTTAAACAGGCGGTTAAACGCGCCTTTTGATCGAAAAATAGACCGAAGTGTATGTATAATAGTACTGTGTCGATTGAGAAGTCTGAAAATCCCAAAGCCCCTATACAACGAACAAGTTCGCGCATCTACATATTAAAACCCTTTATGTGCCAGAACTTGCTTTGATAAAGCTGTAACTATCATATGAATGGATATTGACTAGAAAAGGATTTCTACTGGGCGCCCATAGATTGTACCATAGATGTCTTATTCACAAAAGCTTCTTGCTGACTATGCATTGATATGGTACTAATTTACCATTATATTTTACATAAACAAAACATATTTAAATTAACTCGGCTACGAATTTATTGTACGGAAATTTAAGTACTTAACTATACTTCAAATGTTATAATTTTCTGCTATTCTTTTTCTTTTAATAACTAGCTTGCTTGGTACTGAATTTTCCAAATTGGTTAAATTTGTAAATTTCACCAAAAAAATCAGCAATTCTGGACCAAAGAGCTTCGTATCTAGGTTCCCATACCTGCTGTAAAACTCTCTGTGAGCTTTGCAGAATTATAAGAGATATTATTAACAAAAACTATGTACTACACTTGAATGTTGTTTATTTAAAAGACCGTGCTAAAGAGTGTTATACTAGTGTCGATACAAATGCTCACATTACTTATAATTGTATCGATTTATATATTGACTAAAATTATCAGCTATAGCTCTATCAAACCAGCCCAGCGAAGTGGCAGCAATCTAAAAATAACCCCTTCTCTTGCCTTAATAAACTTTAAATTTCTTGAAGGGTTCAGTTGCAAAGCTCACGTTGCCCAAAGTATAACTAAGATAAAGGGTCCAGTCTGTTAATTGACGACTTTTGATGATCGTAAATTCAATTAGATGAAGTCGCCAAGGAATGGATTTGGACCATATATCTTACCTATACCTCGGGAAATGCGAGTTTTGCAGCTAAACACTTCTCTTGTTATGGATCTTAAGGGGTTCTTAATTAGCTTTTTCCCGTCCCCGACTTGGCAGATGACTTTAATTGATAATTTTGGGCTTGGGTTCTTCGAAGACGGGTTGAACGGGACCACGCCCTGTGCAACGCCCTGGGAAAAGCCCCCTGAGCCTTCATTGCCGTCCATCGATCTATCGGGCCAGCCGAGGTCATTTTTGGTCCGATTCTGGGAACCACCTTCTTACCATTTGCATGGAGTTTGTTACAAAGGAACTAAGGGACAAAACCATATTTTGATTAAGAAATTGAAAAAAGTTCAGATTACAGGAAGTGCCATAAGAACCAGAATTGACTAATTTTCCCCTTACTTAACTTTAAAAAAATGCTTGCGTTTAACCCTTTACCTACTGACGGTACCTAAAAGTACAACAAAAAAAGCCGCTTTTCCACTTTTCATTGTTCAATTTGGAGATACCGGGGAAAGATGGAACCTTTTTATTTTATTGATATATTCGGTTTTAGCACATTAAAGTCTAAAAAGGTAAAGTAAATTCTTTCTAAAACTTCTACTTTAGTTATCCTGTTTTCAAAGTCAAAGAAATGAAATTAAAACTTAATTCGGTGCATAAAAGGTTAACCCATTGACGACGAATTTGGCAACAACATTAATATCTTCATTTCCTTTTTATAAAAACGTTGAGCTTCCTAAATTCGTTTTTCATGTAACTTTATTTGTCCTGCATAAATTTTACAGGATAATGGTCTTCATTTGTTTTGTATTTCGCTTACTTATATAAAATTGAGCTGAAAGCCCATTTTCCTGCACCAATTTGATAAAATGTCTCTTAGTTTCTTAAAAATGTCTCTTATTTTATCAAAATAACTCCATTTTGATAAAATGTCTCTTAGTTTCTTTCGGATAAACTTGATCCGATTGTCCAACGGAATGTGGCTGTGTTGTGGTTTTCTCCTGCTATTGTCTTGTCTTTCCTGCAGGGCAGTCTGATCACATATAGATGTCTGGTGTGTTTTAAAAATTTATCTGACGCATTCGATAACCAGACATCTGCCGTATCCAAAAACCCACTACTCTTTGTAGATTGTTACAGATACCCCACGTTTTGATGGTTGACACTTAAGGGGTCTAAGGAGTCTTAAAAATGTGCAAAGAAGGAACTACAAAGCATAGTTTGATCTTTCATGTAATTTTTTAACTACTCAATATACAAGTATAATTTTTTTATATGTAATTCTACAAGATTTATTTAATATGAAACAAATTTTAAAATTTATGAAACTTTAGCCTAAACTAAAATAAATGATATTAAACATAAAGCTATTTGAACACATTGTGATTAGGCTTGCGCGGCAAATTGTGAGGTCAAAATTGAAGACATGAATAAGAAAATGACTTTATATTGTACAAATATGTACAAACAAAGACTTATACCTAAATTCTCAGCTCAATTTTAATTAGAAATTATTTTAAGAACTTTTTTCTAAAAAAATGTATAAAAATTCTTGAATTTTGATTTTAAAATTTTTTTAAAAATTATTTCTAATTAAAATTGAGCTGAGAATTTAGGTATAAGTTCTAGTTTGTACATATTTGTACAACATAAAGTCATTTTCTTGGTCATGTCTTCAATTTGACTTCACAATTTGCCGCGCAAGCCTAATCACAATGTGTTCAAATAGCTTTATGTTTAATATCATTTATTTTAGTTTTAACTAAAGTTTCATAAATTTTAAAATTTGTTTCATATTAAATAAATCTTGTAGAATTACATATAAAAAAATTATACTTGTATATTGAGTAGTTAAAAAATTACATGAAAGATCAAACTATGCTTTGTAGTTCCTTCTTTGCACATTTTTAAGACTCCTTAGACCCCTTAAGGCTATGCAATGCAAATGAAACTGCTATTGTTAACTTGAAGGCCAACTTAATTGTTTTGCTTAGCTACTGTGTTTTGCATTTTTTTATTATTTTAAAGCGAGAACCTAAACCATTCTATTATAATTTTTTTTGCTAATTATATATCATTTTTAGTTCAGCCTTCAGATTACTGAAGTACAATTTTTTACTTACAATTATCTAATATGTAATATAAAGTAATGAAAGTGTTGTGATAGTTTCGAAAAAACGAAAGGGAGGTTTTCTACACTTTTTGGAGGGACTGGGGAAAAAGTGGTTTTTGAACATTGGTAAGTTTGTCTGTTTGAAACCACCTTACAGCTCGAACTAAAAGAGCTACTGACTTTAAATTCGGTACACGAGTTTCTGGTACCTATCGGACGTCATAATACGGTTTTCGAGGAAATCGTGCTTGTACCAAGGCTAGCTGCCATAGAAGTTTTAGGTTTTTAAGGATATTGCTGAACAACCTTTTTGTACAAATATTTACCTAATTCTAGCTTATTGTCTATGATTGGTAATTGAAAGTCGCTTGGTGTTTCACATCCCTAGTATCATTCTGCAATATACCAGATAAACTGTTTTTAAATGTACGTCATTTCTTTTTACTATATCTTGCGAAACCTTTTGAACAGCTTTACTATATCACGTTTTTCTCTTCCTATTTTGCGAAAACCATGCTGAAAATGTCTGCCAAATTAAGTACCCTCCAGGGTAAACCATTTGCTGCATCTCATTTATAGATTTCACTTGCAGCTGCTCCATTTAATTATTGTGTTTTGTTTCTTCAGTTGTTTTAAGAAAAAAGATTTTTTTAGAAACTGCTGGCTTAGCTATTGGTTCTTTACCTTTGCTTTTCTCTATTTCAATTAGTTGGTTTTTTGTGTATCCTTTACTAAGTATTTAATTGATTACTTTTTTTCGGGGTTGGGATGTTAAAGGAATTTATTGCTATCGCCTTAGAGCTTTAAGTTTTCATATGAATTGTTGAATGTAAGTGTAATAACTAGTTATGAACCTACTAAAGATTCTTGGCAATTTAAACCAATATGCGAGTACTTAGACAGGCTAGCATAAAGTATTCGTAGGTAGAGGCTAACATAATCTTTAAATTAAAAATCTTAACTTTTTTCCTAAAGCTTCGCCCAATTCTTTTTGCTGCTAAATTATTATTTTACGATGATTGTAAAATTCGGAAGATTTCTTAATTTCATTCTTAATCAATTTCTAAGTTTAATTAAAAAATTAGTACAAGAAATATCTACGTGTTTCGATTTTTTTTTGTCTGTTATGAAACAGGATGAAGTGTGAAGTGTAGAGGTGAAAGTTGAAGAGGTCCATAAGTACCGGCCCATTTTTATTGCCGAGACATAAAACCTCCCTTTCTTTTGTACACTGCGGCTCTGAGACCTTCTTGTGAGGTCATTGCAAAACTCGGTTGTTTCCGCCAGATTTATCCTTTTGTGTTCCGAGTTAGAAGCTCCACCCGTTCCATTTTGATGCAGTCCTCTTAAATGAAAAGGAGCCTTTTATTTGGTGACAAGTTGGAGATCTTTTGGGTTGTTCCGGTTTCGCGTAGTTGACAATTCAAGTGCTTGCTAATTTGGTCCTTTTTGAGAGAGACACTCTTTTCGTTGACTTGCGATTTTGTTGTTAATAAATAATGGATAAAGCATAGAGGGATAAAGTGTGTTTTAGCATAAGAAAGAGGTTTTCTCTTCTTTCAAATAGTTGGTTTAAAAGTTATTACTGTGTTTAATTTTTTTTAGCCTCCAGGAAGTTGGTTTAAGCGTTTTATTTGTATCGTTAAAAACTTGCAGCCATGAAAGTTCATTTGACGTTGGTAGGTAGTGTAACATAATGGTTTTGTTTACATTTATATTTTCATAGATTGAATATAAAGTAGTTAAATATTTTAAATTTCAGCCAGATAGATAAGCTCATGCTAGACTTTTCGCCCACTTTATCCGGTAATTAAAAATAATTCTAGTGCTTTTAATATTCTTCGAAACATGATTTTCTACTCACGAATAATAAAATATTGATAAAATTGTGAACGACAGCGATTAATCGTAATTCGTACGTTCTAATTGCCAAAACTTTTTATTATAGCTGCTATTAAAGTGCTTTTAAGATGGCCTTTCCAAGATAGTGGCTTTTTCTAATGCCTCTACATAGACATCAATAAAAGTAATCTTGCCTTTTGGTCTCACGCCTTCTTGACCGCCTTGGTTACGTTGGGGATGTTAACTACCTTCTCGTTTAATGATCCTTCTGTCATCTAAAGGGCGTTGTTTTTTGGTAAAGGTGGGGCCATCTTTATGTCAACATCGCCCTGTCAGTTTGAATATCTTTGGTGGTTTTCCCTTTGTGGAGCTTTTAAATGAAAGCAGGAAGTAGTTTTGACACACACGTGTCTCTTTTATAAGACGTTTGCTTGGTTAGATATCTAATCGACTGACAAGATCTTAACTTCTTTCTTTTGAAATTATTGAGTTTGCAAATTGAAGTTTATCTTTATTTGATTGCTTAAGGGGTCTAAGGAGTCTTAAAAATGTGCAAAGAAGGCACTACAAAACATAGTTTGATCTTTCATGTCATTTTTGAACTACTCAATGTATGAGTATAATTTTTTAATATGTAATTCTACAAAATTTATTTATTATGAAACAAGTTTTAAAATTTATGAAACTTTAGCCAAAACTAAAATAAATGATATTAAACATGAAGCTATTTGAACACAGTGTGATTAGTCTTGCGCGGCAAATTGTGAGGTCAAAATTGAAAAAATGACCAAGTAAATGGATTTATATTGTACAAATATGTACAAACTAGGACTTATACCTAAATTCTCAGCTCAATTTTAATTAGAATTTATTTTAATAACTTTTTTCTAAAATTTTTTTTAAAAATTTAAAAATTTTGATTTTAAATTATTTTTAAAATATTTTCTAATTAAAATTGAGCTGAGAATTTAGGTATAAGTCTTTGTTTGTACATATTTGTACAATATAAATCCATTTTCTTGGTCATTTTTTCAATTTTGACCTCACAATTTGCCGCGCAAGACTAATCACACTGTGTTCAAATAGCTTCATGTTTAATATCATTTATTTTAGTTTTGGCTAAAGTTTCATAAATTTTAAAACTTGTTTCATAATAAATAAATCTTGTAGAATTACATATAAAAAAATTATACTTATACATTGAGTAGTTCAAAAATGACATGAAAGATCAAACTATGTTTTGTGGTGCCTTCTTTGCACATTTTTAAGACTCCTTAGACCCCTTAAGTTGAGTTAGTTTCTGCATTGGTTTTATTACTTTTTGGGGAGGGGATTTCATCCAAGGTGGTAGTTTCATTTGAAAGTATTAACAAGGCTAAAATAAAACTTTGGCATCTTGTTAAAGTCATCACCTTTGTAGACACAGCAGTCCCGTGTTATGGTTGTCCTTGTCTGGCTACATGATGGGATATGCAGACACTTTATTTTTTTCCTAGTCAGTTACCTTACTGTTTATCATTTATTTATTTTCAATATTGCCATAAAAGTATATGGATAATTATGTTATTATATAAATATATATATTTTTTTGTCCGTTTGAAATTGCTTCCCGATAAAAATAGATATACAATTTCGTAAGCACATTATAAACATGACTGTTTGAAAAAAGTTGCGTTTCACCTTGGAATATTTCTCTCCTAGGACTGTTCCTCATCATACTTTTCACGTCCATAAACCACAAGTGAAAATTACACCCTATCCTCACCCAGTGGAACGAAAATTAGTGTTAAAAAACGTCCTTGAAACTTTCTCTAACTCTTTCCAGTTTTCCAGTGAAAATTGTGAAGACAATTTGGTTCCTCTTTATTTGACAAACATGTAACTGGAATTTCTGTTACAAAAATTGTACTTTAACCAACACTATTTAGCGTGATATTTTGAATATAAACAATAGTTTGTAACTTGTAAGTAAATCACATTTGAGATTAATTCGATTTATATGGATCTCCAAAGGTTTATACTAGAATTATTATTCTCCTAAGTTTGAACTTACGACACTGTTACATGCATTTTTGTCAACCCATTGGATTGATTTGTGTCCTTCCGCCATGCTTTGTCAATCATTCGTCGCAGCCATCAAAATGATATTATAAGAGTCTCATCCGACACACTTTCAAGAACAATAAGACATTCGAAGCGAACCTGGATTCTTATGGCATTCTTTTAGGGCTATAATTTGCACACCCCGTGAAGAAATCGGGTCATTGGATTTTCGAAATGGAAAGTTTTGCGGTGCCTTTGAAGACATGGTTTCAAATCTAAAGGATATAATTTTATTGCTCGAACGTTATGTATTGAATAATACATTGTTCTATTTTTGAATCTATATGCTATTGAATGGGATGTTAGTCTAAAAAATTTACTTCAAACTAAACTTTAAAATAAGGTACATTTTAAAAGACCATAAACATTTATTAACTTCTTAAATTTTCTATATCTTTTCACAAGACTCCACGTTACATAATTCAGTATCTGGAACTTGGACAAAATATTATTGCTCTAACGTTGTATATTGCAGAAAACATTGTTCTATTGAAACTGATATTGCTTGCGATACTGGTCTGAAAAATTTTGATCACACTAAAAATTTAAATAAGGTATACATTTTAATGGACCATAAACGTTTATTAACTTCTTAAACTTTCAATATATTTTCACAAGACGCCAAGTAATTAAATTAGTTTATAAAACTTCGCAAATTAATGACGCTGTGGCACGCACAATGTTAATTCACCTTAAATAATTTCTACGTAATTATTTACGCTTTTGGAAAGGTGTAACGTGAATTATGGTTTATAATAATCTCTCGGCAACTATAGTTAATGGTGTTCTCTTCCTTAAAGTGAGACTAGTTTGAAATTTGCAAAACTTGGCCTTGCGTTTCTGCAGCAAAGTCTGAGACAGGGCTTTACTTATTTGCTGAAGGATTGGCTTGCAGTGTTGTGCGTTCGTTCACCAGTGCATGGCTCTCTCGAAATTACGAATCATTTTGGTATACAGTTGAATCCGTACAGTAACTTCAATCTATGGGAAACTAGTTGTTTTCTTCAGGTTAAATGGAAATCACTTTTTAGTCACCTTTTTCATTAGCTGCCTCTTTATATTTCATATTTGTTTAACCCTATCGCTACGAAGGATTTTTGCTTCCTCGTAATATTTGATAGGAATAACATTATCGAATCTTTAGTTGCTCTTCGTTTTGGGGCGCTTCAGTAAGGAAAGGGTTAATACATTCTTTATACAGCAAAAAGATATAGCTCCATGGAGCTTGCAACTTTTTATGCATAGGTTCATTTAGTGTGGGGATAAAAATACAGTTTAAATAGTTTGAAAATTTTTTTTTTGTATTATTAAGCGGTCACAGGAGTCTTAAAAATGTGCAAAGAAGGAACTACAAAATTTAGTTTGATCTTTCATGTAATTTTTTTAACTACTCAATATACAAGTATAATTTTTTATATGTAATTCTACAGGATTTATTTAATATAAAACAAATTTTAAAATTCATGAAACTTTAGCCAAAACTAAAATAAATGATATTAAACATAAAGCTATTTGAACACATTGTGATTAGGCTTGCGCGGCAAATTGTGAGGTCAAAATTGAAAAAATGACCAAGAAAATGACTTTATATTGTACAAATATGTACAGACAAAGACTTATACCTAAATTCTCAGCTCAATTTTAATTAGAAATTATTTTAAGAACTTTTTTCTAAAAAAATTAATAATTTTTTTTTAAATTTTGATTTTAAATATTTTTTAAAATAATTTCTAATTTAAATTGAGATGGGAATTTAGGTATAAGTCTTTGTCTGTACATATTTGTACAATATAAAGTCATTTTCTTGGTCATTTTTTCAATTTTGACCTCACAATTTGCCGCGCAAGCCTGATCACAATGTGTTCAAATAGCTTTATGTTTAATATTATTTATTTTAGTTTTGGCTAAAGTTTCATAAATTTTAAAACTTGTTTCATAATAAATAAATCCTGTAGAATTACATATAAAAAAATTATACTCATTTATCGAGTAGTTAAAAAATGACATGAAAGATCAAACTATGCTTTGTAGTATCTTCTTTGCACATTTTTAAGACTCCTGTGACCCCTTAAGTTACTCGAAACACTGCCGCCCTTTAAAATTTACGCTTTAGGTTGTAAAAATTAGAGATCTTAATTAAAGTATTAGAGTGGGGGCTCACGTGACCTCCAATGCTAACGGCTTGACGAGCATGGAGGCCGCCATATTGTCGAAAAGTGAAGAAATTGGGCCAGTGTTGCCAGTACTTTAAGTAGAAAAAATGTTGAGAAAAAATAAATTTAATTCTAAAATTATCAAAAAATATCATAAAAATAATAGCTACATTTTGGAATATTTTTATTGGCTTTTAAAAAACTTGAAACGCTTTTCTAGTATTTTTATAATATTTATTTTGTAATTTTAGAATTAAATTTTATTTTTTCGTAGTATTCTTTATGTGATGGCAACACTAGTAACTTGTCGCCACTGCCGCCACATTAAGAAAAATACTCGGAAAAATAAAATATAATTCTAAAATTACAAAATATGTAAATATAATAAAAATACTAGAAAAGCGTTTCAAGTTTTTTAAAAGCCTATAAAAAAATTCCAAAATGCAGCTGGGTCATTCTCTGTAAAAGGGACAAATTGATGTCCCGGATACTTTTCTCTTTATTTTTAAATTATATATGCATGCTTGTGATTTGTTAGTGTAAACTGGCCCACAACCTAACTAGTCCCACTTAAAAAATTTAAAATAATTATAATTTACTTACATAAAATTTCATTTAAATACCCGATTTGTCACTCCCTCACACTGTCCCTGCATGCTTTTGCAACTTTTAACGTCCTAAAAAAAAGCCATTTTAAATATAAGATCCTTTTTGGCGGAACTAATTATGGTTAATTAGTTTCTGTAGTTTCCGAAAATGTGTCTGATTTTTTTTTACCATCAGTAGTTTTATGTAATTTTTTGAGTATGTATGTGTCCCTGGGTTATAGAGTCACTCCTACAACACTGCTTTAAAGTTCAATTTAAAACTTACTGGAAGAATAAGAAATCGAATTTAAATTGGCATATTATTCCTAAAGGATTGAGGCTTCTAAATCAGCCATCAGTTGTTTTAATACATGAGTGATAACGTTTTTACAGTACTTTTAGTTTTAAAAATATCATGGGAGTCTTTTACTACCGTCACTCACTCAACCTCATTTACTGATTATATATAAGTGCAAGAATCTTTTTACTAGTCTCAAATCGTAGGCATTTAAATGTAGATCAACATACAGTCTCTTTATTTCATAAAAAATTCTAAGAAAATGAAGTTATTTGACTTTTCCTACGGAATCGTCACTCACTCACACGTCACTAACTCACAAATCAGCTTTGAAGGTCAGTCCAAATTGGATAACTTCATCTTAGATCATTTTTTCGAAGCGCATTCAATACCGATCGGTTGTTTCGCTTCAAGTGTAATTTTTTTTTAAAACGCATGCCCTTTAGATATTTTACGAGAGTGATTATTCGTTTCTTCTTATACGTTATAATCAAGAGTTGGGGTCAAACTTACCGACCAGGCGGCGCAATGGTTAAGGTGCTAGCCTTTGGTGCTGCTGGGTTCTTGTTCGAATTCCGGTATGGAAAGGATGTTTGTGTTTGTCAATAAATATTGTTATTTGTCTATAGGCGTGTTTACATGAGACATCGAATCCATAGATTGAAAAGCACACTCAGCAGTTTTTCCCTCTTGGGGATTTTCTCCCAGACAGAACCGGAATTGCAGGGTTCATTAGGGTAGGGGGGTTCTCAAACTCTCCAATGAAGGAGGGTTTGAAGTTTCATGACATGGATTCGGCCACATACTATCATTTGGGTTAGAAATCCTGCTCGTCCTCTTTTGCCCCTAATGGAGATTTTGGCATTCTATGAATTCGATGGCTCATGTAAACGCGCCTTATGTGTTTGTGTCGTCTTTCCTTGTGTGTCTCTTGTGACTGTCTCTTCTGGCTAGCGGGGTAAGGAGCTATTAAGCCTATGTTCTTCCTTTCTATAGGTCGCATTCACTGTCATTTGTTATAGGGTCAAACTGTTAATTAGTTATTTTTACACTAGAGCTACACTTAGGGTATTGATGACGGGTATCGTAATTTAGAACCACAGTCGCGTTATCATCAAGATATTTATGACGAATAACTAAAATAAAATGCGGTGGCATTTTTTTAACCTGCTCTTCTCGATCTGGAGTCGTTTCCTCTAAACACATTATACGCATTTCAAACCCTTCTTAAACACAATTTATTCCTTTGAAATTATACTTGACCAATATTCAAGTATGGTCAGCGTCGGCCCGTCACTTGATTGCTGTTCTAAATTGCGACGTCCGTCGCCAAAAGCCCTTATGTAGCTGTAGCGCGACGGTAATTCAAACTAACCTAACCTAACTTCCCCATAAGCAAAAAAACTCGCATTCCTATAGAGATGTATATCGTGTAATGTCTACTGTAGGTTTAGTTGCGTCTGTTATTCAACCAAGCCTAATCGACCAAGACTTGAATCACACGTTTTTGAACTAAAACACAATGCTTAGCACTTGGGGCAAGTCAAAGAGGCATGCAATGGTTTCGGTGCTGCATGAGCATACATTGTCTATTGCGCATGCTCATTATCTAAAGAAGTTAACGATAGTTTTCAAATGTGGAAAAAAAATATATTTGATTAAAAAAATCATTGAAGGGATCTGAACCATTTTTTTTTTTTGCTTTATATGAATATGTGAAACACATATAATAAAAATTATTCAATTCGAAAAATATTTTTTTCTCCAGTTTTTAAAAGTGCAATTTGTCCCATTTACAGAGAATGACCCAGCTATTATTTTTATGATATTTTTTGATAATTTTAGAATTAAATTTATTTTTTCTCAACATTTTTTTCTACTTAAAGTACTGGCAACACTGGCCCAATTTCTTCACTTTTCGACAATATGGCGGCCTCCATGCTCGTCAAGCCGTTAGCATTGGAGGTCACGTGAGCCCCCACTCTAATACTTTAATTAAGATCTCTATGGTTGTAACATATTTCGAAGTATGGCTCTGTTGATATTTAATGCATTTTTTATTTACTCTTAAACGACGATTGGCTAGAAAATTGGCTTTGCAAAGTAAATTTTTTTGTTAAAGTGTATCTTAGTTAAGTAAATAAAATGAAAGACTCATGAAGACCATTCTACTGAAAAAATTAGCACTGGAGAACAAATTAAGTTATGAATTTTAAAAACTCAGTCAACGTTTTTAAACAGTAATGAAGTTGTTAAAGGTCGTTAATTTGTTCAATATCAACAATATCATTGTGATTCTGCTTTCGAAATGATCTTGACTTTGAAGAGCACATTATCATAGTTGATTCCTTCCATATTTGTAGTTAGATAACAAAGAAAATAAAAGGACGAACCCTTTCTGCTGCCTGGCAACCGCTCGCTGCCGCTTTTCCTTTGTCGGCAAAATCATAAACTAGCCTTTGTGACAAGTAAGGCGCTTATATGAATGTCACATTGCTTATGAAAGTATATCTTATCATGGGTCTACTGCTTTACCTCGCATCCTGGGAGTTAAAAAAATAAACTGCAGCTTAGATTTTGGCTTTCTTTAGAAAATTGCTTTCTAAAGCCTACGTAGACGGGGCTTAGAATTTCTTATATCGTTGAGTTTAGATTAAAACTAAAAATCTATAATAATGAAAATGATAATATGTTTGTGCTTGTGACATCTGGCTAATAGACTCTTAAATTTAACTTCGGATCGAGGCCAAATTTGGCACGTGCAGAACGAATATTGATAATTTTGCGCATTTTCAAAACGCATATTTTTTCTAATTTCAAAGATAATTAAAATTTACTGTTATGAAACAAGAAGTTTTAAAGAACTAAAATACCCTGCGATCCCGTTTTTTTTTTTAAAAATATTTATTGAAATTCTTAAGGGAAAAAGGATTAGGTTTGTAACAGTAACTGTTATTTAGAACCGCTACACACAAGATTTATGCACCTTGGGAAACAACTTGTAGTTGTAATTTAAACTTAAAAGCCCAAATTTCTTTTTTTCATTTAAATATTTTCAATTTTAATTAATATTCTCTACCGTTTGCGAAATTTATTTGCAGTTTGAAGAAACATTAGGCTTGCTTTAAAATTGAAAAATAAAACTTACCATTGCCTCATTTTAATTTATGTTTAATTTTCGAACAATGATTTATAAAGAAGAAAAAAAAATACAACACCATGAAAACAATCTATCACCTTCAAACAATCTCTCAATGTTCCCTCACAAGCATGCATCATCAAATTAACTCCATCCGCACCAGAACATCGAATTCATTTACATCGTGATGAAGGTGCGCTGTTTTGGCTCAAAAGAAGGGACTAATTCGATTTTATTCTTTAAAAAAAAGCTCACATGCATTGATATTTGTATCAAACATAAAATATTAAAAACAAACTGGATATTAATTGCCTTTTTTTGTTTTCCAGGCCACACCAGAGCCGAACGCGTGGATCTGTCTGTGTTCTGCGACCTCGGTGGCCTGCTGGCTTCGACCGACTTCCACTACGAGGATGACTCTGCCCACCAGATGGCCACTTTTCTGCTGGGCAGCGGATTGGGCGGGGGTGGCTCCTTAAAAGACTTGGCCCACTGCGGACAGGGCTTCCAGCTGCAGCCCCACGAGCAGGCAAGTCTGGACGAGCGACTCACTTCGGCCTTCAGGGCTTTCAAGCTGCCAGAATGCTGGAATATGATGGGCGCGGACTTGCGAGGTAAGTTAAGATATCATTTTGCAGTATGAGGTTATTGTATTTCATGCTAATTCCATGCAAAATTTAAGTGATTGTCACTACAAATTTTAACATTAAATTACAATAAATAAATAAATCGCGGAATAGCTTATCTACACTCATTACAAGTAAATGTAGCAGGATTTATGTAATTTGATTCAGTTTTCGAATTTGAAAACTTTTTTGTGAAATTTTATTTGTGACTAACACTAGTACTGAAGTTTAAATTGGCTTAAAATTTTCAAACTCAAATTTTCAAATATCCCATAAGGAAAAGAAACAGTGATGACCATCAAATTAAATATTTTGTCAGTGATTTTACTTGAGTATTTTGAAAGTAGCACCCTTTTACCTATGCAATTTCGCGGAATGAGGCTCTTGTTGAGGTGAAAACATTACTTTTTAGGTTCTCAACCAGCTGAGAGATTGCTTCACTTTTCTGCACGATTGGGTCTGACACAACTCTCCACGCATTTTCTAAGTCTGCCAGGAAGCCAGGTGGCTCTGTCTTGTCACAACCACGACAAGCTTCTTCCGGAAGAATTGGCATTTAGAAATGGATTTGATGAATTAGGGCAGCTATTGCAATAGTAAGCCTACACATACTATTATAATTAATTAACACAGGATTGAATAAGCGTAGGATATACAGGATGGTTATAAAATAACGCTCCCTATTCGGAGTGGTCTGTATCTTTAATGAATAATCCAAATGCAAAAACTTTGAGACACTTACTAATCAAGAAGGGGGACAAAGAATGTAATTATAAAAAACAAACTCGTCTCTTGACCAGGGTTCTAAATTACGAGGCGTAATTGGATGTGTTGGCCGTAATTAGCCATAATTGGCTATGCCTCGTAATTTAGAACCTTGGTCAAGAGACGAGTTTCTTTTTAATGATTCCATTCTTTTTGAAAAAAAGAAACTCATCTCTTGACCAGGGTTCTAAATTACGAGGCGTAATTAGCTGTGTTGGCCATAATTGACGATGCCTCGTAATTTAAAACCCGGTCAAGAGACGAGTTTGTTTTTATGATTATTCTTTTTTATGATTATTTTTTAGGATTCTATCTTTTTTTATGATTCCATTCTTTTCCCCCCTTCTTGATTAGTAAGTGTCTCAATTTTTGATGCATTTGGATTATTCATTCAAACTACAGACCACTCCTTACAGCGAGCGTTATTTTATAACCACCCTGTATATCTAGGGTGTATTTTTTTAAAGTAGTTGTTTTAAATTTTATTTCAATACTTTTAATTTACCTATTCTGCTGAATAGACGATTCTAATTATAGTTTTTTTTTATCCGCAAGAACTATGTATTTTCGTTTTGGTGTAAATCATATTTTAAGAAGCTTTTTAGTGCTGTAGTCCTTAACTTAGCCTAGACGTGACGTTTAATGTAACAGTTTTTCCGAAATAAAAAAAGTAAAAAATTTTACTACTATTTTCTGTAAATAATTTACTTTATAAGTAAGTTTGTTAGAAATAATTTTTGTAAAGCTTACAAAATTGAATTTAGATAATCACATTTTTTTTCTCATTAAAATTAAGTAATCTCGTTATCCAACAAGTAATTTCGTTATTGTTCATTGTCTACTTAAACAAGCCTTTGTTGACTGCCCTTTAGAAACTTGTTAATGCTACATACCGACATAATTTAATATTTTGTTACTTTGAAAGACAAAAAGAAAAGCAATTAGTTTTACAAAAAAAAAATCGTGGCCCTTCTTTTATTATTTATGTTCGAATTGAGCTAAAATTCATTTAATTTTTAAAAATTAGTTTAAAAATTATTTCATTATATTACTGCATCTGAATAGAAAGGCTAAACTGGTTTTAAATTCGATCCCGAGTTTACTCAAGCCACTGATTGTGTTGTTTCATTTGTCTATTCATTCAATAAATGTGTTGCATTTGCTTATCCGTTTTTAATTATTGTAGAATTAATATACATAATTTCTTCGGTTTTGATAGCTATAGAAAGCAAGAGACCGATTTTCAGCCTTTCAAACCAGCTGTGGATTTACAGGACAAGGCGCAATCTCTAGTTATCACAACAGATATTAAACGGTCTTATAGGGAAATAGGTACGTAAAACTTTTTTATTTTATTATATTTTATGCAACACACTTGTGCTGTACTGCTATATATGTAGAACTTAATATAATATACTTATACATAGTTCCATCATTTGAGAAAAAATTATTTTGCTTTACCCTTTCAGACTCAATGACAATTTAGCATTATCATTTTAGCTTTTTTTTTTTCTGATGGTCTATAGCCATTTATGATATCAGAAAGGCAAAGCACATCATTCGTTTCTTCAAACTTTTTCTAATAAATTCTAAATAAAATTCTATTAGATTAAATTTAATTTTTATTAAATTAAAAATAAAATTAAATAATATTATTTTTCTATTAAAATATTTTTATTAATCCTAATAGATGTCAGCCTTATTTTTTTAAAAAAAAAATTATGATCACTGGGACTGAAAGGGTTAAATATGTAAATAAGTGATTTATAATCTATCTGAAAAGTGTAGTTGAAAGATTCACATTCTCCAAAGTATAACTAAGATATAGGGTCTGCTCCGTTCATTGGCGAATTTTGTTAATGGTGGCCCCTATATCTTATACTTTGGAGAGAGTGAGGTTTGCAGCAGCACCTTTCATATATTTAGTATGAATAAAAAGAATTATTTATTATTGCAGTGATTAATACGATTTTTATAAAAAAAAGTTAAAAATCCATGTATTTTTATTTTCAATTCTACTGCTTTTATTTGAAAATTTTACTTTAATATATTAATCGGGGTTTTTTTTTCAGAGCATGATATTCAAGAGCTAGAGAAACGCAGATTTTCTTTGTCTGATTTTGAATCTGACGATTGTGAATCTGAAAAAATGAAAGAACTTACTGCAACTAAGAATGGTAAGTTTTTTTTTGTATTTTTAAATTTGAATAACTTCTATAAAATTTCCTTCCCTTTTGACTTTTTTTTATATAAAAGGAAAACAAGGGTTCTTATCTGTAAATTCCACTTCTTAGTACATCGTTTATCCCAATCTTAACTTTTATTTAGAATTAAGTACAACTTATAAACTGAAAGTAATGAATTAAAAACTCATTAAATACATTTAGGAGGTGCAATATGCATGAACCTAATGAGAACAAAACATCGTTAAGTTTCTCATTAAGTCTCATAATAGACACATTTCTATGCCAGGACATTGTATTTACCCATTCATTGCTATAATAAGGTTTCATTCAAGGTTAATAGATAAACTGCTGTATTTCTACTTTTAGAATTTTTTTAAAATAAATTTATTAAGGCTCTTTAAGCACATTCTCCAAAATATAACTAAAATATAGGTTCCAGAGCGTTCATTGGCGGCCTTTGACAATCCAATTGGAGAAATTCGCCAATTAACGAACCGGGCTATCTTCGTTATACTTTGGTGGTTGCGAGTTTTGCAGCGAAACCCTTCATATTAGCGAAAATAGTACAAAATTTGTGTCCCCTTGTATTTTATTATTAAAATTTCTGTCCCCTTGTTTTTCTAGTCCTTGTACTAAAATTCATCATGACTTTGCTGTCTTTTTTTTTTTTTGACATTGTTTTCAAATTAACAGGAGACCTTTACCAAAATCTAACATCCCGGTTAAAAGATGCCAGAGTGCTCAATAATTCGTACCGATCAGCATCCTTACCTAGGCAAGCCTACAGAAACCAAGCCCCACGTTTCCAAGCCAGGGTTCTTGGTAAGTTACTTTAAAAAGTTTTATAATGGTTACAGCTGAAGAGTACAGGGGGAGAACCGCTTGATTTATTAGGAGTCATCCCATAATTGTTTCTGCTTTTTCGAACATTGGCGACAGAAAAGCGGTTTCTCTCTTTCTTCTTCGCTTAGTCCGAGCGTCGGAATCAGGCATCCCGTGAATCTCGGTAGGTAGAAACTGGTTTCCTTACACCAGTAAGGCGATTACTCGCTACCATCGCCACAGTGGCCTGCTAAGGAAAGTTCTCTACGAAATTAAGCGGTTTTTCCCCTGTACTCTTCAACTGAGAAGTTAGTATGATTTTAAAAACATTCATTGGCAGAGTTTAATAGTCCAGCAATCTGTAGAGACCTCGTGACCGTTGAGTGTTAACTGGCACCTAATCAGTTGAAGCTGATCAAAATTTTCTGAGGCACTGATTCAGTGAAAAATAACCACAAAAGGCAAGACAATCTAAGGACTTTTGCTAATTTTATTTGCTGTATAAAGTTATGAATGGGATCATGTTTAGTTAGGTGTAATGAATGTTACCTATTTGATCAACGGACTGAAGTTTAAAATATCAGTTCGTTAGGTGTCTGTGTTAAAGCTTTCAATGTAATGAGATATTGACAGATGAAAGTTTTACGAAATGCTAAGGCAGCCATATTATCCTAGTTAAAAACTATTTCGTTAAATTTTTACTTGGTTCTTTTGCAGCTTTATTCTTTTGAAGTTTTTAAAAAATTGAAGAATTTTAAAGGAGCATCTTAGTTCAGCAAGTAATTAGATAATTTAAATTGACTTATATTGTAGTAATAAAGAAAGTATATCAAGTATTTTGTAAAGGAACTTTTTCTCAATATCACTTCGAAATTTCCTATCGTAAAAGTATGTTAAAAAGCATTTTAAGTATGACAGAAATGTTGCGTGTTTAATTAAATGACATTCACTATGATTTGATTCAATAGAGAAGCTAATTCATCAATCAAAGTATGAATTTTGATTAAATTTCTATATGAAGAGTATTGATAAAATTTAAAATAAGTTTTTCCATTATTTTTACAGCAGAAAAGTTATACAGTTTCTTATGATATACACTAAAGACTAACTAAAAAAGAGTTTTAGACAGGTTAAAAAATGTAATATCCATTATTTATGCTATTATTCAGTACATTAAAGCAAAGTGTCAATTTCAAGCTATCTATTATCTCGCAATTTTTTTTCAAACTATTATCAATAATTTTAAACCTGGGGGCATGGACATTCATGCTGACAATCAAAACTTGGACTTGTGTATGATTAGGTAATTAGCATACGTGAATTTTAATAAACCAAAGGAGAAATACCTTAAAGGCTTATAATAGTTCATTCTCTTAATTATTATTGGTTCATTAATAAGACTTTTAAAGTGCTAGTGCTTGTAGCTATGTTTTTTTTCTTAGAGTTTTATATCGCGTTTTCTGAAAAGCATCACAATGAATCAGCTGTACGGAATTTTAATGAATTTTCAAAGGGAAAGAATTTTTATAACGACATTTCAGGTTAGCAAGTTTTGTTCTTGGAGCATGGAATATTTGCTGCTCTTTAATGATGTTATGCATTCAAAACAATTCCAGAAATTTCACAAAAGTTTCTTCTAAAATCATATTTAAGCTCCATGTTTATGTTATGGTCATTCGACTTCATAATTATCAATTTAAAATGGCGAAAAGGCTACTGTTTTTACGTTGTATAAATTAAATTAAAATAAATTTACTATTTTTTTATTAAAAACCATAGTAAATTTATTTTAATGGTTCACATAATTTCACAAATTAAATTAAAATAAATTTACTATTTTTTTTAATTAAAAACCAACAATGACCGACTTCGCCGTTAAAAATGCGTTGGGTGGAATAATCAAGTTTATGCTCTTTACTTGACTATGGCTTTAAATTTCGACACTCGTCGCCAATAGCCCTCGTGTAGCTGTAGTGCGACGATAATTCAACTATATTCACTAATTTCGACACTCGTCTCCAAAAGCCCTCGTGTAGCTGTAGTGCGACAATATTCAACTATACTAACTAATCTCACTCTAATCAAGAAGGGTAGTAGGAAATTCTTCCATGAACTTGACCCTTTTTTACATTTATTCATTCTTCTATTTAAAGGATTAAATAACAAACACAAAACTTCAAATCTGGCGTGACACTAGCCTAGGTGCGCATCGCATTGTGCCGCATTCCACCTGTTCGCGGCAGGAAGACAAAGGCCGCATCCGGAGCATCAGCATTGTGACGGACCTCGTCCCTTTTGACACACTTAAATCGCACAAAAGCGGCGTAATGGGCTTTTAAAGTGCGCCTAATTGCGCTAATTGGTCACGCTCCAGGGGCCAGCTAATCAAGTGCTTCGGCGGCGCGGACCGTGGTTGACTTTCGTTAATTAAAGAAGGGTTTTGTTCTTTGCCGGCATTCCTCGCCGATTGATTCGCAATTGAAGAGCTTTAGTGGAAGAATGTGGTATGTGACATAGAGGGTGAAAGCGAGATTTGAAGTTTTTATTTGGAACTTAGATACATTAAAACGGTAGGGGAGACCGGGGCACAATGGACCTAGGGGCACAATGAACCACCCCCAATTATTTATTTTGTATATTTTCCAAATTAGCTCTTATTATAAATAAAAGATGTTATAACAGTCTTGATCTAGTTATTAAGAAAAAGCATGTTGTTAGCTCACACATTTGCCATTTTTTATTACTGATGTGTATTAACCAGGTAAAAGTAAAAAAGCTCGCTCCTAGAAATTATCTTCTCATCATTAAAGTAACATTAGTTGGACAAAGTGGCTTAGCTTAGTTGGAAGGCAAGATGTTTGTCTTTCTATATAATCTATAAATAAATTTCTGAAATTATAATACAGCATATTTTAATTTTGTTTTTCGTTCAACTACAATATGGGGCACTATGGACCAAAAAATCTGGGGTACAGTGGACCATGGTCCATTGTGCCCCATGCAACTTTAGAAATACTTTTACTTTCAAAATAAAAAAAAATATTGATGCAAGTTCTTCCTAATTATTAAAAGTTAAATTTGCTATAATAGTTAAATATTTTAATATATATCCTAACATTCACTTCTGAATGTAATAGATTTTCCCCCATCTACTAATAGGTAATGCCTTTTTTTTAAACCAGAAGTGACAAATTATTGGTGAACAGATGTTTTAGTTCATGTATTATGACTTCAAACAATACGTAAGTGCTTTTAATGAGAAATGTATTTTTAAAATCCAATGTGATACTAGAGTGTTAAATTATTTAAAACAAGAAGTTTAGAAATTTGAGTTGGTTGTAAAATAAATTTCAACATTTACATAACAGAAGTACAATATCCTAAATTTTTAAATTAATATTTGATTACTGTTGATTTTCTTACTAACAAAAATTTGAGTTATTTGTTGTAGTTATAAATAATTAAGTAAAAAATTTTCTCAGAATTGGTAAAATGCACAAAATGGAAGTTTTGTTAGTAAAGTTTTCAGCCACAATTAATTTTTTCAGTAAAATATTCAACCACATTGATTAAGGGAAGACTTTAAAAAGGTTAAAAAATTAATCTCGCATAAAAACGAAGATTCTTTGATCCACAGTTTGGCCCTACAATTTTGGTGTTGTTGTGTTTAGTAATAAAAAAAGTGTTTTAACTTTAAAGTGATCTTATAATTTTGAAGATAAAATTTAATGCTTTAACTAATTTTTTTTTTCATTTGCAAATATTATTGTTCGATAATACTTTTTTGTTTTCCTCATCTTTTCAATATTGACTGATAGTATATTTTCTCACTAAAAGAAATTTTAATGCAATTGGATACTTGAAATTCAAATAAAATACTTATTTTACATGTATTTTAATCTTTAAAAAGAGTAGATAAATTTTTTCCAGCAAAAAATAACATGGTCCATTGTACCCCGTGATGTGGTCCATTGTACCCCGAACCTGGGGTACAATGGACCACTTTCTCACTTGTAATAAAAAAGTGAATTCAGAAAAAAGTATTTTAAAGTATAGTTTTTAGGTAATGTATTTTTAAACCAGGATATATATGTAATATATACACCTTTTTCTAAATAATTTTGATGAATATTTTCGTACTTATAGCGCAAAAAAGGAAAAGTGGTCCATTGTGCCCCGGTCTCCCCTACTTATAAACGGCTAAAAATGTACAGTTTAAACTTTATGAAATTTCGAAACTTTTTATCTTTAAAAAATAAAATTACATGTACAATGACACAAAAAAGCTCAATATCACCGAAAATGTCACATAGCACTTTCTTCCATTAGGCTCTTTAATTTTGAGAGGGTGTCTCTCATCGATTAGCAGGAGTCGCTTAAATTGGAAAGGAAGAGTTTATTGTTCTGTAAGTTCTAATCGAGAGGAATTGGTGGATTAGATGAAGGTGGTTAATGGCTTGTGTTTATTCGATTTTTTTTTGTTACAAATACTTTAGTTGTGGATGGCGTTATAACTAGGAATTCGAGGCTTTGTGGAATTTTAATTTGATTTCTTTTACCATTGATTGGTCATTGGCCTTTAAAAGATATGGTATAAAAATGGTATGTCAGCGTTTGGTATTCAATTTCAGAACTTAATTTTGGAAACTAATTGAAAATGCTTTAGTTTTTAATCACATGAACATTTTAAGCTATGATAATTGCGATATTCATTTGGCGCATCATTTCAAAATTAAGTATTTTAGTGACTTAAATTACTACAAAGCTTTGTTAATTTGAAATATTTGTGCCCATTGACGAAGTTGTGTTTAAAATATGTGTAAGAATAAATTCCGGGACTTCATCAATGTAAACTTTCATTAAAGTAGAACATTGTCTATATTTAAACAAAGTAACCATCTCTGCCATTCTGACAGAAAAGTTAAATATTACCTTAGTATCGCCCAATTACAAGTGGTCTCCTTTTACAGCCTTGTTCTGATTAGTGCCTCTCTCTCTCTTTTGATTCACCTTTCATTTATTGGATCAGATCAAACACTAACTGACACTTCAAAGATTGCTGTTCAATACGTAATTCAACTAGCTACATGACTTTTGTTGGACGAACGTTTGTGCGAAACTAAAAGCGTGATGGGTAGTTAATTTACGTTTTAAATTGTCAACGTTAGAATAGATTTATTCGTCGGATCAGAATGTTCAGTATTTAAGAAAACGTTTGAAAATATGCTTTTGAAGTTACGTATACTATTTTTTTTTTTGGTTATTGTAGTCTTTCTTAATTATGAATTCTACCAGAAAAATCGAATTCCTATGTTTTTATTTAACTTTTTCTCATCTTAACGAATTTAATTGGCAAAATAAATACCAAATTATGAGTACAGGGGAAAAGCCGCCTAATTTCGTAGAGAAGTTTCCTCAGCAGGCCACTTTGGTGATGATAGCGAGAAATCGCGTAAACTGGTGTTAGGAAACCAGTTTCTACATACCGAGATTCACGCGATTCACGATTCCGAACGGTTCTTCCCAATCACACTTCAAATGAAATCGTCAGTTGCTCTCGCAAGAGTGCACTCTTTTAGGAGCGTTCATTTTTGCTTGCCATAAATATCTTTCTTACTTGCTAAAAACGTTATCTTAAGGGTGTTTTTTTTTTTTTCAAATTTGTGAGATTTAATTTCTCCTGCATAAATTGTTCAGCACCGTGGTCTTCATTTGTCTTATATTAAAGTTAATTTAAATATTAGAAGTTTTGTTTTCGTATAGAAAGAAATTTTATCAATCTCCTTTAAACAAGTTTAAATTGTTTTAGTTTCAACTGTTAATTATTTCATCGGACCATTAGTATCAGTCCTTGCTGGTCAAGCATTTCCCACGGGGAAACAAACTCCCACGTGCCTAAAAAAAACACTTTTGATCCCTGGATAAAAACCGAAGGACACTCCATTTCTATGAGACAGGTAATTATTATTGATTGGGGAGGACGGCCACTTGCTGAATCATTAATTACGCCTGCATTCGGAGTTGTAAATAAAAAAAAATGTCGCCATTGACACTCGTATACATATATGTCAAAGTTCCCCGACCTCCCTTATGCCTTGCCATTAATTTACTTTAAACGGTATCTAGTTAAAGAAACGGAGCGGGTAGGTGAGACACACCTACATTAGTATGACTGTCACCAGTTGTGTCGCTGTTGTTTAATGGATGAGCAAGCTGTTGAAATGTATGCTGGTGGTTGTTAGATATCGATTATGATAGGTTGGAAGGATTTTTTGTTATGAAAGTAGGATTCTGTATTGGGTCCACATTTTAGATAGATTAATTGGTTTTTTAAATCTCAATTTAATAGGATAGTTTAGTGTTTATAAGATGAATAAAAAATATGTTTTTCCATTCATATGTTTGTAGCCAAATACGCAAGTTTGCTTCGTATAAAAACTGATATTCGATGTTTTTGGGTTGCAAAAAGTAGGTGTTCGCGCATTTATTTTTAACACTGCATTTTTTTTACGTTACGATGCAAAACTGAATTTAAACTTGTAACATAAAAACTTCATTAAAATTGCTAGTTTTGTTAATGATTGCAAATCAGAAAAATAGCACATTTTGCGTTCATTTCGACCATGAAGTCAAATTTTATAAAGTCAAAATGTGAATAGACTCCGTAACCTTGATGATAGCGAGGGACGTAATTTTCCATTCCAATTATTTTGTAAAACAATATAGATTAATTGTCACGCAAGAGCAGGGCTGGTGTTTTAAAGATGGACAATAAAACTAAATGAATGCAACATAAAATGTAATAGTTTTCTTTTACTATCGTTATATTCTGCATGATCTAACTTTAACTATATAACTGCCTTGTGTTTTCGTGTCCTCCGTGAAAATTAGGCATTTTATCAATAGGTTTTAAGGTCACTAAACCAAACCGACTCCGGATACACCCTTTAAATGTTATTTTTTTCGCTTATTAATAAACAAAATAATCAGTAATTGTACCCGTTTTACTAGCTTAAGAAATTAAAAAAGCAAAGCAGACGCTACTATGGCTCCCCCCTCCTCATTTTGATCTAATCTTCTTCACCGTCTTGATTTTACTAAGTTGTATCTGACACTGTCGAACCGCGTTGATGTAGTGCAGGTCAGCGGCTATTAGATTTTTAATGCTCCTTGGCCAAATTTACTCGACTCGATTCTTATAATATTTTCTAACTTAATTTAAAGGTTCGGGGTTTAATTTTGAGGTTTACAAATGGAGAAAAAATGGAAATATTGAGGAATTTTTACGTACAAACTGGAGTTTGTACTACATAAAAAGAAGGGACGAGATTCTGTCGGACATTCAAGTGAAAAAATGCTGATATCAGCAGGGGGGAGGGTGGGGTTATAATACTCTGATAAAGTGATGACCAGTGAAAAGAGGGATCAATTGGTGTAAAGTAAAAGTTTACATAGTTTACAAGTCACCTTTATAAAGGGCCTACCCTCTGTGCATAATCTTTGATGTGAACTAACTTTGGCACCAGCAAATATGAGAACAACAAAAAAAAAAAAATATTTATTTTCATATTCCTCATTTATAACTTACTAATTTTCTGCCCCTTTTATTTGAAATTCGGTAAGCGTCAGCTACTACTTTATCAAATTAAAGAAACTAGTTGTTGGAGGAAGGGACTTTTGTTTTATCCAAGACTACGTGACTTAAGACTGAACTTTAAGTACACCCGTGATGGATAGATGCTTCTTAGAGCGAAAATCCTCACCGAGTTTACCTGGCACAGAGAATTGCTTTTCTTATTTTTTCATTTAATCTGATACGGCTTCTTCTTCTCCTTGAGAGATTACTTCATTTCCTGGGGCGTAACACATGCTTCGGCCCATTGTCATTTCTTCTTATTGTCTTCTTTTCAATTACTGATGACCGGTGGTTTGCTCGCTACAGTTCCTGTTGAGGTGGTTTGCTTTACTAGCGTTGGTTTCTATTTATTTTCCCTCACGATATTTAATTATACATAGAGCCAAGGATTTAAAAGGGGTTGGTCGCCCATACACTCGTAAAAGTCCCTCTTGTTTTTATAAAGGCACATGTTCAGATGTTCACTGTGCCTTTTATTATGAGACACATAGACAAAGCGCCTCTGGTTCAGGTGAAAAACGCGATGCAACGGTACCCGTGACATGGCGAAAGTTTTAAAGAACACCAAGAAAAATGCATGCCTTTGAAAAATCTTGCCAAGCCACAAGATAGACACAGAGAGAAAGAATCACGCAAGGGTTAACCGTTTAAACTGGGACTTAAGAAATATCAATTAACATTATAATTAAGGGATGGTAATCATTTTGAAAACTAAATCAATGTATCGTAAAATGTATAGTGGGAAAAAGAATTGAATAACCTACCTAACATCTAATGAGAACTGAAAGTTATAAGCCATGGATATTGATTAGGTTACGTCATGGTTTTAGAACGTTAGGGGTTTTTTTTTTGTCTTCGCTTTTTATAAATTTAAAACCGCCGCTAGAAGCGTTGAACTCGCATGTTCCTAGAAACTACACGCAAATTTACATATAAATAAAATTCATAGAAATTTAATTGTATTTCTAAACCTTAACCTTTATTACGCCATTTCTCAAATATACGTCCACAGGAGAAAAAGTAATATATATGGCACCAAATTCTAATTTCACAATAAGCCCTCTCTTTCAAACACCACACAATTCACGCCTTCTACATTTCCTCCATTGTATGTTTTTCCTCTTTATTCACTCCGTCAATTTCCAGCTCCTCGCCTGTATACTTGTTTACCCTGCCGAACCCAATCACCTCTTCCAGTGCACCCGTCAAATCTCATTTTTCGAGAAAGTGATTAACAGACCGCGGAAAACTCTGGGAAATGAACCTCCGCTTTTCTTTCTTTCGATCCCTTTTCTTCTCTTGTGGCCTTGGTTTCTGCTTGGAGAAGCTGGGAATTGGAAATTCAAATACTGTCCACCTTCGCTTTTCCGGCGTTTTTCGGTGCTGCAGGATTCCCGAAAGCGCCGGATTTAAAAAGCGTGGTTAGTCGGTTTTAAAATAAAGTACATACCTGTTTTATGTCCGTGTCTTATTTTATCATCTTCGATGCCATTGGCAGAAAGCTCTTGAGATGTTGTTGATGGCTCGGGATCTATCCTGGAGGTTTATTTGGGTTTAGAACCTTTTTTCGATGCTTTTCCTCCGATTTCTTTTTTAATGTCCACAAGTCGTTTTCTCGTAAATAGCCTCAAACTATTGCACTACAGTCATATCGGACGTTCTTGCTCCTGAAACAAATGTCAACCAAGGCCTCGGTCTAGAAGGTGACAACATATTAGCGGACATATTATTATTACACTTTATGTTTATTGCATTATCTATTCTTTTTGAAGTTTGTCTATTTTAGTTCGACTTTGTCATGAATGAATGAACCATGAGGCATACTTTATATTTCTGGATTTTAGTTTTCGTAATTCATTGCTATGGTTAAAACAGACAAAAAGTTGTAGATTCAATGCAATTTAAGATATTTAACATGAAAAAGGGTTGTAAACATTATGGATTCTAAAGAATGATTTAAGAAATCTAGCTTGCTTTAATCATTTTTTCATGTCTCTAGCATGATAAAACTATCGCAGTCCGAAAAGGCCTTCGCATGCCTTTAAAAAAATGTACAACTGAACCTTTTAAAAGATAGTTTTGTACTTGTAACACTCAGAGTATTTTAACTAAAGATTATATTTATATGTTTTGGAATTTTTGGAAATTTTACCAGTTTTTCCCTCTAAATTCCTGAGAAAGATTGTACATTAAACAAAAATTATTCATTTAAATTCCGGGGGGAAAAGGAAGCAGTATGTCCAACCTTGAATTGTGGCTGCACAAGAGGAACAATAGCGAACTGTCACACACAAATTGGAATGTTTTCCTTTGTTTCTTTTGCATTCCATTCGTTATTGATCCTCGTCGACTTTGCCTTCAATACAACATAAAAACGGTTTCTTTTCTTTCGATAGCTATCAATTTTATGGGGAGCCGCCGTTAAATCGATCAACACTACACTTACGTAAAGATGTAGCCTTTTGTGATTTACCGGCTGTTTTCTTTGCTAAATGCATTGAGCGTTCGTGAGGAGTGTTTTTGTCATTATAATGGAGATTTAATTAGTTTGGTGGATATAAAATTGTTTATAATATGTAGCGTTTGTTCGTACCTGTTTGTTTTTAATTTTTCCTGTCTCTTTTTTTATGTTACTGTATATCAGTGGTCGTCGTATATCGTTGATGAATATGCAAATTCTATTACGATTTTTAAAAAGGTGGGCTTAACAGAATCCAGTTTTCCATCACTATGTTTTCGCACATTCGTTGATTTGTCATTTGACAGACGATATGTTCTTCAGTACGTTCATATTGTTATTAAAAGTCAATTAACATGAACTTGCCCTTGATTATACATTTTTATGTGTATTTTCAGAGTGTAAGGTGTATAAATCAATTACTATGTCTTATTCTGTACATTAAGGGGGGAAGTAGTAGATTGCGTGCACAGTTTATTGTTTTTTCCCACAAATTAAATGCATGTTGTGTAGCTAAAGATATCTGTAAACTCACAAGTTAACGAACCGAACCCAGACTGCCCTCTAAAAACCTCAGCTCCATTATTTTCCGAAACCCCTTTTAAAAGCGGATGTCAAATGTCACCATGACATGAACAAACACTGTCCCATCTTTCACCCTCTCACCTACCTCACTAAATTGAAATGGGCGAAACACCCTTTTCAAAAGATTACGTGTCACTTTATTATCAAATTGTGAGGTATCGACATATGACGCCCTTTTGGTGGGATTGTGTCGACGGAGAACTGGTTATTTTAATCTATTCTTGGGTAAAATATTCAGGGAATGGAGTAACATGTTATTTTTAACAGTTACTTTTTTAGGTAATGCCGATAGGTTTTTGAAAAGTAACTGTAACTTAGTTACTTTTAGCGGCAACGAACAACTTCTTTACTTTCTGAAGGCTACGATGCCGATTTTGAAATGAAACAACTTTAAAATTAAATAAAATGTTAATTCTAGTTGCAGGGTTCTTTTTATGTTTCTTTCATCTTAATTGTCATTAAAAAAAAACAGTAGGATGTTTAATTTGTCATTTTTCTTGTGAAATGAAATTTTTAAAAGCAACTGTAATTTGGGGGGTTACTTTTCGTATTAAGTAACTGTAACAGAGTTACATTTTTAATAAAGTAACTAACAGAGTTACTTATTAAAAGTAACTTTCCAATTCATTTAACTATAACTGCTTTTGGCACTCAAAGAATAGGACACAGGGAAATTAAAAGTCGCAATTTTCAGCCATATTACTAAGTTTAACTACATTAAAAAGAACAAGGAAATCGACAATAGTACGGCTTGTACGTTAAATACATTAAGATAACAATATAATCAAGTAATGGTGTTTAATGGTTAAAAAAAAACCTTTCAATTAAATCGATTAAAAAAACTGATTATGTACACTCTTAAAACAAAAGAGTGAAATCCACTCCTGTGGGAGAAGTGGATTTTCGACACTGGAAAGGAGTGAATATTAACTCAGACTGAGTTAAAATCACTCGTTTGGAGTGATCCTTTCGCTGGTTTAACATACAAAGGACCCATTTCTATAGGGGAAGTGCATTTTCGACACTGGAGAAGCAAAAATTATCTCACACTCTCAGAAATAACGCTTTCATTTTTGACGATTCGTGAATCCTCAAGCCTCGTTTCGTTAATTTTGAGGATTGCTTCGTCAAACTATCACGTGACTTTTGAGTAAACGCGAATCCTCGCTTTTACGATCGTGATTTGACGATTCTGTATCTTGATTTTGAGGAAACTGAATCTCATTGTTGTACTCACATGCTCAAAAATGACAAAATATTTCTTTAGATTAGACGACATTCAAATCCTCCTAAAAATGACGATTCAAATTTCCTCACTTTGAGGAAACGAAAACTCGGAGCATTTGCCAGTAACGGAATCGTCAAAATTAAGGAAAATATCGTCGTTTTTGAGTATTCATTTTTTAGAGTGCAGGCTGAGTTAAAATCGCTCGTTTGCTTTAAGTAGTGTAAAAAGCACAGAATCAAAGAACAACAGTTTTCCAAACTAGATAGTTCCTTTTGTGGTGCCTTCAATCAGCAGAGCAGATAAAGTGCTTTTTGGCAGGACTGATAGTTTCACGGACGAGTGAAAGGGTTTCTATGTATGTAGTGTTCAATATGGATCAGGGATGGGCGTCCAAATGCAGCCGTAAAAGGCATAGTAATGATTGGGCGTTTGAAAAGTGAAAATATTTTTCGATGGACCGGCTGAATGTTGCCGGAAATATTTAAATTTCAATAGGGGGCCTCGATATTATTATGATAGTGATGTGGATTGTTTGTACAGCTTTCTCTGTTACTTTTACTTGGGGAATCTAATCGAGGTGCTTAACCGAGTATTTCAATGTTAATCCCTTCACCTCCATGCTGAATTTCTCGAGTAGAACCCTTTAGACCTGGCTCGCAAAGCTGCAGTTGTTTACTGGATGACGTATGCAGTATTTTTCGAGTAAGAACCCTTTAAACCTGGCTCGCAAAGCTGAAGCTGTTTACTGTATAGTGGATGACGTATGCAGAATTTCTCGAGTAAGAACCCTTTAGACCTGGCTCGCAAAGCTGCAGCTGTTTACTGTATAGTGGATGGGATGACGTATGCAGAATTTTTCCAGTAAGAACCCTTTAGACCTGGCTCGCAAAGCTGCAGCTGTTTACTGTATAAAGGATGACGTATGCAGAATATTTCGAGTAAGAACCCTGCAGACCTGGTTCGCAAAGCTGCAGCTGTTTACTGTAGAATGATTAGTGTACGCAGTTCATACGTCCTGGTAGTGATAGGAGTTAAACCGGGAGCAACGCGCAGGCTATATTGATGATATATTTCAATAACCTTTATTTTTTTAGGTGCTCTGTTGATGAGTTATCTTCTAATCACAAATCAAATCTAAAGTTTTAACATACACTTTGAAAAGTTTCTTTAAAATTGCAGCACATTTTTCGGTTACTTTTTGCCAGACTGCATTGCCGTGTTTGTTTTACATCAAATTGATGTTGTCACGACTTACAGAGTCACATGAACAATTACTGACCATTACGTTAGATTACGAAGACCACTAGCTTACTACTGGTAGTGCTAATAATGTTCTTTTTTTATCTAAAAAAATATCCACAAAAATACCTGTGTATTTTATTTTAATTTTATTTTCAGAAATTGAATCCTAATTTCAGAGGCATTGCACATCATCTTTCAATGCACGTATTGCAAAAAAAAAAGGCTTCGGTCATAATTTGTCTTGTGGCAGTTGGTATGATAATCTCTCCCAATTTCCCATACCCACTTCCACTGGGCGATACTTTTCACAGAGAAATTTCCTTACTTTCTCCCAACCACTTAGGCCCGTCATCCGTAACCGTGCACCAGAAATTCGAAAGTGCAATTTTACATCCTTGGGCTGCCATTAAACCGGAACCATTTTAGGTTGGTTGTGGGCCTGTCGAAAAAATTATTTTCCTCCCTACTTTTTTTTTATCCGTTCCGTGTTTTTATAAAGTACGCTTTTGAGCCAGTGAGCCTTGAAGTTCACATTTTTATGAGGAACTTTGATTACTTCGATGACCGCGATATTATTTTATCTGTGGGAATTTCTCCGTGTGTGTATTTGTTTAATGTGGGTATCGGAGTTGACGTTTTAAAATTCTTTTTACAAAGTATATATTACAGTAAATGGGTTGTTGACTTATATCTGTAAAAGATTCTGATTTCCAAATTTTTTTGTGACATATTTAATCAAAATAATTCTTTTTGTGTAGTTGGTTACAATGACTCTTTTTATATATCAGTTTAATTAACAATACGTAACATTTTAATTTTACCCGTTAAATACAAAATTGAATTTTTTTATCCTCGATTATTGTCAAGATTATAATTTATTTTTTAGCATAATTATACTAAAAAAGACCATTGTACAGTATACCATATCGTAAATTTTTGTCCCTTCCAATGTAATCGAAGTATGTTGAAAACTTCGTAACTTTTAAGTATATTTTTAAAAGTAAACATGAATTAACCACAATCCTCAAAAATATTTCCCAAAATAAAAATTGTAGTATTTCTAAAAGAAAATTTTGTCGATAAAATATAATTGGGAAACTTAATTTTGTATGTGCGGGTGGTTCTAGAGAAATGTTATCAGTGTCATATGTTATTTGCATTATATGTTGAAATATTTTGTTTGTTGCAACGAAAAGAATTTCTAAACACAAAACATTTTACCATAACTTAAAAAATGTTGATGTCATCCATCGGAGCATAAACAGAGTTAGCTAAACCAAAACTCTCTTCTCTTTTTGAGCCGAGGATAAAATGTCATATTTCCGCTATTCAGTTGTTTCGTCCATCCCTACAGTTTTTCATTGCAAAATGAAGGGCGTCATAGTCACGAGTAACATACGCAATAGAGTGGCTGTCATTTTTTTTTCTCGACCTGTCTGCTTTAATTTATTTGTAGAATACTTTTATTGTGATTTCACTAAACAGAATTGTACGGGTGTTCTAGTTTCATACTGATGTATCAATTGTGGAAAGTAAAATAATATATCACTCAGTATAATCAGATGTTGAAGTGTAAAATATAGCAATATACTATTTTTAATTGGGATATTATGTAAGCTTAAAAATATAAATTTAAAAAGTCACAATTTCTGGGACTTAGCTAATATTTTGATTACAAATTGGGTCATTCCATGTCAAATCAACCAATTAAATAACAATTTTGGACCTTGACCTCTTGGATTTCAATAATTTTTGGTATATAGTTTGTACTAATGGAGTATATGAAAAATCCAAAATTTTAAATTTTTTGACCCAACCGATATTTTTTTACGGAATTTTAAAAATCGTAAAAAGTGACAAATTTACCGTGACTACTATATACAAAATTGTTAATATCTCACAAACTAATCATGCTAGAAAGTTATCTTATATGTCTTTTTAAAGCTAATGTTAAGGGCTTTAATATGATATGCAACATGAATATATAAATAATATTGTAAAATTTTCACAAAACAATTTATTTTTTAAATTTAAAAATTTCAAAATCGAAATTTTTAATTTTTTTGAAAAAAATATATGTTATTCCTACACAATTTGTTGACATGTGTACCAAATTTCAAGATGGTATTCCTATGGGATCATATTAAAATAAATTACAATGTTCTGTTAAGTACAACATTCATTACTTAGGCAATAAGCATTAAAATTTAAAAAATTAAATTTAAATAGTAAAAAAATCAGTAAAATCAAAATATTTGTTCAGAATATTTTAAGAGTAGCAATGTGTTTTACATTTTTAAATTTCTAGATTTAAATTTTTGTTTTTCTATGTTAAAAACAGAAATATTATACCATAAAAAATTATCCGAATAAAATCAAAACTGGTTGTAGTGCATCTTACTTTTGTATTATGCATCCAATCTTTTTTTTTTTTTAACACTGATTTAGCTGCTATCATTTAATAATGTAATTTGAGCGATTAACCATTAAAAAAAAGTATACATTGATTTAGCTGCCATTATTTAATAATGTAATTTGAGCGATTGTATATTAAAAAAAAGTATGTATTTATAAATTTTGTTTTGTCTGCAAAAGTATTTTTACTAGACAGTTCAAGTAGCTTTTAAAGTGATAGCAACAAAACTTAGACTAGTTTTTATACATTGTAAGGTTCACCATGTATTATATACAAAACACAAACTGAAACTTTTTACTACTTGAGTAAGGCTGAACTCAAACTGAAACTAAAAAAGTTTTGGTTTGTATTTGAGCAGTGTGGTTTGTGTTTTTGTCAGTGTGATTTCAGTTTGTGTTTTTGTTAGAGGGATTTCAGTTTGTGTTTTTTGGAGTGCTTGGAATATAGTTATATAGTTTGTACATTCAATTACTTGGATCTGTTTATTACAATGGATAAAAATTGTCTATGTTTTGTTGCAATTCTTTTAAAAAGAAGTCTCATTGGGTTAGTAAAGATCTGAGAAATACAAGTTCATGGATGATGGACCTAAACTATGGCATTAAAGAAAACATGAAAATCTGCACTTCATGTCGAGTGAAATTATCTAAACTAAAGAAAGAATCAGATCCAGGTGAAAATGTGCAACCAAGTTGCAGCAGGTCTGACGACAATGAGTTTATGGATACTGATGAAGGTTTTAATTTACTTAATATCTCTTTGACTTCAATAGGTGAATCTCCAATAATTTAAAAAAAATGTAGCAGCTCAACAAAATATTGCCAAGACAAGGTTGAAAAAATTAAATGCAAACTAAATGAAACATTTTTTCATGGAGAAGCAACTGTAAACCCCAAATTATGTGATTATGATGATGCACAAACAGAAATGATTGATCAGTTTAAAGAAAAATTTAGCATTTCAAGTAAGAACGAAAAGTTTTTAGTATTGACTTCACTACCAAAAAGTTGGTCTTGTGCACGCATAGAAAAAGAGTTTGGTGTAAGTAATTACATTGCAAGAAAAAGTAAAAAATTAGTGGAAGAAAAGGGTATATTATCTACTCCTGATCCCAAGGATGGACATTCATTGTCCGACAAAACAGCCTTGTTAGTTAAAGAGTTTTATTGTAATGATGATGTGAGCAGACAAATGCCTGGCAAAAAGGATTATGTTTCTATGGGCAATGATAGTGAAGGCAAGCTTATTCATGTTCAAAAGCAATTAATTTTAGGAAACTTAAGAGAAGTGTACAAGCTTTTTAAATCAAGCTACCCAGAGGTGCAAATCGGATTCTCAAAATTTGCTGAAATCAGGCCGACTCTGTATGTGTTTGTACATCACACCAAATCAATAAGCAGATTTTCCTATTTGTGCCATTTAACAGACAAAGACTTAAATATGTCATTTTGAACACTAACAAGACATCAGAGAATTTTTTATTTGTTTTTAAATGAATTAATTTCTCAAATGACTTTGTTGTACTGGATAATGCCTAATTTCGTGATTTTAAAAAAAAAATAATGGATTCATATTGTAAAGGTAAGATTAAGTACATTATTTTGTTTGCTTTCAGGCTATATATGGTTCATTTATGTAATAATACTTATGTTGTTAAATGGAAAAGTAATTTTTTAAAAACTAAAATGTAAAATTAAAGTAATATACATGTGTCCTAATATAAGACTATCCTGGGATTACAGTTCCCCCCCCCCCCCCAATTTTAAATTTCAAATTTGTCTACCTAGATTAATGTTTATTGCCTAAGTGATGAATGTTGTACTTAACAGAACATTGTAATTTATTTTAATATGATCCCATAGGAATACCATCTTGAAATTTGGTACACATGTTAACAAATTGTGTAGAAATAACATATATTTTTTTCAAAAAAATTAAAATTTTCGATTTTGAAATTTTTAAATTTAAAAAATAAATTGTTTTGTGAAAATTTTACGATATTATTTATATAATCATGTTGCATATCATATTAAAGCCATTAACATTAGCTTTAAAAAGACATATAAGATAACTTTCTAGCATGATTAGTTTGTGAGATATTAACAATTTTGTATATAGTAGTCACGGTAAATTTGTCACTTTTTACGATTTTTAAAATTCCGTAAAAAAATATCGGTTGGGTCAAAAAATTTAAAATTTTGGATTTTTCATATACTCCATTAGTACAAACTATATACCAAAAATTATTGAAATCCAAGAGGTCAAGGTCCAGACCATTGGTTGATTTCACATGGAATGACCCAATTACGTCTGGTGTAAGTGTAAGTTATTGCAATAATTTAACTGTATAATATAAGGAAATTAGCTGTTTTTTATTTTAAAAATCTCAAATAATTCACATGGAACGAAGTAAAATTTAATATAAATTGATAAATTTTATTTGTAGCTTATGGTTTGTCGATTGCAACTGTTTTTATGTTTTTTTCAATATTGAAAAGCTATGAATTTTAGATTTGAGGAACGGCTAAATGTATATGAAGACAATGACAGAAGAGATATATGTTTAGAAGTAGAGATATGTTTAGTATGAAGGCAAGTTATATGCTGCAGTCTATTAAAAAAAACTCAATTAATAAATATCTCAATGCATAAATAAGTTTAGTTTAAGCTGTAATGTATGGTAGATTTATATAATACAAATAAAGTATTAGTATTAAAGATAAATCTTAAAATGTTCGAGTGACAAATTGTGACTTCTTGTCTATGATAAAAACTATCTCGTTACTCTTTGTTGAATGAAAAAAACAGTTAGTGTGGGATTGAATTGTAACGAATTACGAAGAATGTTTTATCATGAGGTTTAATATGAATACTTGCTTGTTAGGCAAATATATCGAATCCATGCCAATAGATGATGCGTATTAACCCTTTCAGTTCCAGAAATGCCATTTGGCATCATCATGTTTCTGATCATAATTAAAAGAAAAAAGAATAGGGCTGACATCTATTGGGATTAATAAAAATTATTTTCTAATATAAAGTTTGAAGAATCGAATGATGTTCCTTTTGATATCATAAATGGCTTTAGACGATCAGAAAAAATTTCTAAAAGGATGATGCCAAATTGTCATTGGGACTGAAAGGGTTAATAATAAACAGATGAAGCGACAAATTGCAGCCTTGAAGTCTAACGATAAAACAGACGAAAACTCTCTACCGATAAGGAGTATCTGAGATGCAGTATAACAACAAAAACAGAAAGATTATATACTTCCATAATGCAAAGCGAATACTTGGCTGCCTATGACAACTTACTAAATGTTATTGGTATGCAAATAAATTCCTTCTAAGATTAACCGACAAATTGCAGTCTTATAGACTTTCGATAAAACTGATGAAAACTTCTTCGGTCTTTCTCTAACGATAAGCAGTGTGTATGGGATGGAAGAATAGAAGAAGAAGCATCGTTTCTATGGCAACAGGGATGTCTCCTCCACTATGGAGATTATCCCCTGATCTTTCCATAAAGAAGTTGCGAAGTCCGTCCTCTGGTTCCCATTTCTACTGCAATAAGCGCGTGCCCCTGTGTATTTATCGGATTATCGGGGCGCTTATTTGTCTGTTAACTCTGGCAACAGCTCGTCATTTGGCTCCGGCTGTTTGTTTTCTTACCATCTTACAGCATGTGGTAATGATAAGTTATTGGGAGGAACTTATCTCATGACATGGTCCGATTATCTATTGCGGTTTTTGAGGGACTTAAACTAATCCGTCTACAAGCTTTGGTTTGCCTTTCTAATTTTTTTTATTGTTTTGAAGGGTGGGAATACTGCGCTAATTATAACATAATATTTAATTATTTGTGGGATGTTTTGTCGGTACGAATTCTAGTATTTGTGCTTCCATAGTTAAATTTTGATGCTAAAAATGGATGCTACAGTTTCCCTAGTTTCTGTTTTGTTTATTATAAGTTGCTCCAAATTGACAGTAATAAAATTCTCACCTTTTTTTTAAGCTTAGTTAACTTAGTTAACCCTAGACATTTCTTAGTAAAATATTTATCTTAATTTATACATCGTTGACGGTTCCGTCAATGCGTTCCCACTTACGAAATTGTAATAATAATAAGTTCCTTGACAATTTTTTCTTATTAAAATTCCGATCAGACGAAATATTCTAATAAATAATATTCTAATGCAATACCATTTTAATAACAATGGAATTTTAATTGATTGAATCGTCATCAACTTTTGTCAGTTCTTTAACTCTACAATTAAGAATTGCTTTCATTTGATTTACGAATTGTATTTTTTTAGTGTGGTGAAACATATAAATGAAAATTAAAACTCATTTCCATTAATTTAAAGTTTTAAATACTTTTCTTCTCCTTTCTTAATTTTCTTAAAAAAATAATTAAGATCAATTAAAATGAGGAATAACTAATGAGTCATCATTTTTAATTAATATCCCTGTGATTTTTCCTTAAGGTAAATAAAAGAAATGACTTGTTTTTTTGAAATCCTTCTTTTTCCGTTTTCGCTCAATTATAATCATTGCTGTCTGAAGAAATCTCGATCAAGTTAAATTTTTCGTAATTCAAGTTTCTCAATTACTTATAATTTCTTGATTTTTGCCTCGTTGCGTTTCGGTTTTTAAATTTAAAATGGAAAAGAATTTTTAAAAATATAAATTATGAAGAAAAATTATGTCTGTCTTTGTGGAATTACCCATTTGTAAAGAAGAATAATCCCTTGCAGGTATATTGCTTTTAAAACCTGTTGTGAAAATATTGATACTTACTTATCGTAGATATTAAGATTAGTTTTTTCTATAGTGTATCAGTCAGCCAAAATGAATACTTAAGGACACATTATACCAAAAGTGTGCTTTTGTTTTTGAACAGTTTCTTTTCATGCTTGATTTTATCGATTTACTCGCAAGAACATTACATTAATTTAAGATACTAATTTCTAGTTGTATTTAAATATCCGTTGACATTTTACTACAAAAATTGTTTTACATAAGTTGAAAAAAGATCGTTCGTGATTGTTTCGTTATTACTTAATTTATTGTACCTACTTATTTAATTTTCACAATTAATTGTTTAAAGTTCCTAACCACAACCTTGCGTCAATTAAGTTTGTATATTTTTCATTCCTTGTGCTTCGGATATTTATCTCGTTTAGTTATTTTAATTAGTAACCTTTCGCTAATTCGTTACAATCGGCTTTCATTAACATTGTTAACAAGATTTAATCTTCGCTTTATGGGAAAGGATCGATGTCTAAAATTAGAATATGCTAATGGTGCAGTGGTTTTCAAAGCTGTCAAAATAAAAATTCCCGTAAAATTATGTTACATATTTTAACTCCTATATCTATACACACTTATAATTTCAGACTTTTTGTATTTCATTTACAGTTTGGTGTTAAAAAACAGATATCTTATACAAAGTTCTATTATTTAAGTGGTCCCAGAAGTAAGTTTTATGCACTAAAATAAGTTTTCGTGCAAAATATTCTCGTCTAAACAGGAAACCTACTATATTTCCTATGCAAAAATACTGGTTTCTGAAGAGCAATTTTTGAAAAGCGTTGTACTAGAGTGCATAAGATATTGGCCCATATAAATTAAAATTGATATAAAGAGTTTCAAGTTACTGACCTTACTCGTATTTAAAAAACACAAAACTTGGAGTTTAACAAAATGATTAACTCGCCATTTATAAGAATAAATATTCTGGAATTTTAGGAAAGTTCGATTTATGATTGGCGGAGATGGAAACAGTTAAAATTCGTTACTATGGTTTAAAAGTTTCAATGTTTTTAAAATAAACTGGCACCAGGATCCACATCTTTATTTGTGGAATCTGATGCTACCAAACAAAAAAAAAATACTTTATATTTCCATAGAATCCTGTATTGTATTTTTCTTGCAGTTTTCCTTTGGTGTGATATATTCTTCTTGTTTATTGCAGAGGATAACCTACGGAGAATCCGGGATATCCACGAAGGGATCCAGAGACTGAGGGAGCTGAATACTAAGCAAATAGTCGTCCACGTGAGTCACATACTAAAATGCTTTTTATAAGTTATTGTGCTTTCGACATTTTTTTTTAAAAAATTACTTTAGGAAACTTTTTTTTTATATTTGTACCCAAAAATTTCGATTTTTCGCGAAGAGTGCATCAAAATTTCACTTTTTTTTTTAGGTAATTGCCGAAATAATGTAATCTCGTTGTTGATTATGTTATACTTAGTAGTCTTGATGATGAGGCAAAATATGTTAACTTTTTTAAAAACTCAATGAGAACTGTTTTACCCAGTTAAAAGTTTATTGATAAATTGCAGTTTGTTTATTAAATTTATGGGATATTGATACCCAAATCTTTTTGTGTGTGGATTTCCATTATATATTTTTTAAATTTGTTATCACTCCAGTACAGTTAAATTCGGAAACATTCACAATTTATTATTATTATTAAACATTTGGAGATAAAAATCAGTCTTCAACACCACGTCTAATCTTCGTCCGCGACAAAATAACAACTCTCATAAACTAGAAATCTGACCTGATTACTTCAAAGAAATCTAGCCATTAATGCCTTCTTGGAGCTTCGCTTAATTTCTAGACCTGTTTTGCCTTATTAAACCACTTCCTTTAATTGCAATCGATGCGGTATTTGCATAACTCATTCATTTAAGGATCCGTTGAACTTGTCTTCCATTCCACATCCTTTGCCATACAAATAGGCGAGTTCGAATATGGTAATGAAATAATATTTGATTTCTTTTGAAAGTTATACTTCTAAACCGCTTAGGAAAAGCAGTGTTTGACATTTTATGTCTGATGGACATCGAGATAAAGGAAATCTGATGGGACGGCATTTATTTTGCATTTCCTTCAAAACCTTTTTGATCTTTCTTGCTCCTGTGTCATTTTATTTTCATAAACAATTTAAATTAACTTAGGTATTTTTGTTTTTAATTAGTTTTTGAAAGATAAGGAAGTGACTGACTAAGTTGCTTTAGGATGCATTGGAGTTTTTTTTTTCAGAAATTGTTATTTTGGAAAAAATGGTGAATACGTTCTAATAACTCGTAGTCTTACGTATTTCCTGGTACTTATTCCAAAGTATAGTTGAACGTTTTTCATTGAGTTTTTATAAATGAAATAATACCTTCGTCACGAAAATTTACTTTCAGCAAGTATTTTGATGACAACCCCTCTACCACATACTCTAAAGATTAACGAAACACATCAGTTTAAAAAACGCGATGCTTGAATACATTATCCCTCCTTGCCTGGATCGATTTTAGCGTAAATGAGCGTCAAAAAAAAAGGAAGCTCCCCTAATTGCCCTGCCCTTCTCGATTATATGGAAAACCATGAAGTTGAGAGAGAATCTTCGCCTTATCGTCCATTTTCTTTCTTTTCTGGAGCATCCAAGCATCGCCCACCTCTTCAGGGTGACTCCTAGGTGAAAGCAGCCGAGGAGACATGGCTCTCTGAACACTCTTCTTGTGGTTTAGGCCATCCAAGCACACTTACTGGAGCGAAATATATAGAAAGTGGAGTGCCTTTGAGTACATGCATTGTGTGTCATCTTTTCCCTCCCTCCTTCTATTTTTTTTTTATTAACGTAACTGTTTAAAGGCAAATTTGGGTGGGGAGTTAACTACAATGGATGGTAAGTGGCCGTGTCGATGGCATTGAAATTGCTGTGATTTCTGGCGACAGCTATTCACGTGCCAGGTTTCCGGTCATTGAATTCGGCTCTGCCAAACGGAATGGATCGATTGATTGAATGCATTTGTCTGTTTGTTCATTTTGGACAAAAAAAATTGTGGTCGAAAAATATTTAAAGTGAATACAGTAACCCCTTGCTTTATCGCGCCTCGTTATAACGTGCATTCGGATATGTCGCGCCTTGTATCATGTCTCTCAATTTTTTCAATATAATTAGAATAATATTTATCAAGTCGCTCGTTATATCGCGCATTCGGTTATATCGCTTTTTTGCTTGTCTCCCGGGAAGAGCGATATAACGAGGGGTTGCTGTAATATGAAATATCTTTACGTGGATTAGGCGATCTAATCACGCTTACTAGAGTGAAATATACAGAAAGTAGAGTGTCTTCTTAGAGTATCTTTGTTGGTTGAAAAACATTTTACTGTTTGCAATTAAATTTGGGTTGACAGTTTACTTCAATGGACAAGTAAGTGTCCGTGTCGATGCCATTTAAATTATTTCTGGTCACATTTATTTACATGCCTAGTTTCCGGTCATTAAATTCGGTTCTGCTAGCGGAATAGATTGGCTAATTCAATTATTCTCCTCTTCGGTTTTGTTGAACATGAAGTGTATTGGGAAAATGGACATGCCACCCAAGTGATAGATCATGAAGCTGGTGTTGTAGCGAATTGTACCGAAATAATGACGAAAATCTCTTCTGTTGAAGTACAGCTGGGGAAAAAAAAAACGAATCACCCCTCGTTTCTCGGCTGGTATTGATCAAGGAGTTTTGTGTAAGGTGTCTATTTTCAGGAAATAGCGTGAGGAATCGGGAACTGGCAACAAAAATTGTTATAGGGGTCGTCTACACATTAAAATGAATACCAACTTTGAAAATTCCAATGGCAACACCCAATTTTTTTTACATAAAAATGTTCAGCACCCTCAAAATACCCCATGTATAAAAAAGAATTATTTATTTTGCATTATTTGCTGAGATATTAAAGCCTTAATTTTGAACTCGGTTAGGGGCAAATCTCCTAAGTGAAAAAGGTAATATTTTGGTTGTGTCTTTTCAAAACGACAAGCTAAAAAAGAGTTAGCATAATCTCGCCAACGGATGCTAGAATTTAACTTTCTTCAGTAATATTGGGATTTTTCGAATGTTTTTTTTTAATTTTGGATTTTAAAATTCAGAAATAGAATAAAGGCTAGGAGATTAAAAGTTTTAATTTTAAATTAAGTCGCATATACGGTTATTTATAACGAACAGATTTTCAAATGCTATTAGTTACAATCGGATTGAAAAACATGATTATTACACATATACTTTAAACTTTTTATGCAAATTTTTGTTTCATTCGCAAACATTGTTGCAGAAATTTTGTTTAAAATTCGTCGCACTCTATCGGTAATATCGGCTCAGTGGCTTGCTGGTAGTGCTTATTTCGCATTGTCACGCCACAGGTCCGGGGATCGAATATCGGATTGGGCGAGGTTGACCCATCCTTTCATCCCTTAAGTGGGTCGATAAATTGGGGACCAAGCATGCTTGGTGAACTAAATGCTGGGGGTTCCGCGTGAGGCTTTCCACATTACCGGGACATATGCCTTGCAACCCATAGTCCTTGTATCCCGGAAGCTGAAATGGGCACAGCAGGCCCTGGCCCACTAATGAGCTGTTGCGCCGAGGAGTTCTAGTTTTTATCGGTAAACCACGTATTGCAAATTGAGGGTTACGACCTTAACACGATATTTAAGGAAAGCAAAATAAAAATATTCAGAATGATTTGGTAAAGATTTTTAATCAACGCAGTTGGCACAAATCATTTGTAAAAAATTAATGTGGTAACAATCAAATGTATTTCAAACCGAATTCTAGTAATATTCTAGGGTATTTAATTTTTAATATTAAACACACTTTTGAAATTGTATTGGAAATAACATACATTTAAAAATATAGTAACCGATATCATTTAATGTGTAATTATACAAAAAAAAAATGCATTGTATGCACTTGAAATAAGAAAAGATTTTTAGACATTTGACAGAAATCGATAATTTGAATAAACATTTATCAACAAACGCTTTTTAATCACCAAACAATAATGCAATTTAGGATCAAATTTGCCGAGTAATTTTTTACACGGTCCCTTAAATTCGTCTTTTTCAGTTTTTTTACAATAACTCGGCAAATAATTGTTATTGAATTAAAAAATTTGGGATTTTGGTTCTACTTGATCTACTTTATCGATTTATGCGAAAAAAATTTGGGGTTGCTATTCATGTTTTATTTTTTCTTATTTAAATTTAAATAAAAAAATATTAAAAATAAAAAATTGATGAAAAAACATGTGTGATTTGTTTTTGGAAAATTAAGAAGTATATAATGAAAAAAAATCTTTGTTCTATTCATTTTATTTGTAGAGGTATGAATAAAAGTTTGTGAAACTTTTTTAACATTATGGGCGTTCAACTTTGAATACTTATATCTCAGCAAATAATGCAGTATAAATAATTCTTTTTTATATATAGGGTATTTTGAAGGTGCTGAACATTTCTATGTAAAAAAAATTGGGTGTTGCTATTGGAATTTTCAAAGTTGGTACTCATTTTAATATGTACACGACCCCTATTACAATTTTTGTTGCCAGTTCTCAATTCCTCACGCTATTTCCTGAAAATTGACACCTTACACAAAATTCCTTGATCAATACCAGCCGAGAAACGAAGGGTGATTCGTTTTTTTTTTCCCCAGCTGTACAACTTTTTTTCAAAGTATATTACTCTTAATACTTTCTTTTAATAAAAAGAAACGTTTTATTTGTAGACATTTTTTAAATTGTATTAAAAGTTCCTTAAAATTCAGTAGAAGTTAATAAAATAATGAAAACACATGGACAACCTAGCACTCTTTGTGTGGTTTAGGTTATCCCAGCACTAACAAGAACGAAATACGTGTTTGAAAGGGTGTTTTGAACTACTTAATCTGTTTGGAAAATATATTGGAGCTTTATTATACAATGAATGGTAAATGGTAGTATCGATGCGTAGTAATTTCTGGCGACAGTTATTCATGTGCCGTAGCATCCGGTCATTGAGTTTGACTCTTCCGGTGGGATTGATCAATGTTACTGAATTTTTGTTCGCCTTTTGTTAACATATGGCTAGTTTGGGTGTTAACTATATTGATGCAGTAGAGCAGTAAACTTAGTGTTCCAGGTTTGTAAGTTAGTATAGTAATACCCCCTACGATAATCTTGTGTGTCCAGCTACAACTTTCCTCCATTCTATCAAGATTCATTAGCCAGCCGTTGTCTACACGAATGTTATTTGGAAAATTATTTATACAGATTATTTGGAAAATAATTTTCAAAAAAATTCTTCATTGATTCCTTGATGAGTATCTAAATTGCTGATTTATCCGAAAACTATGAAACTATAAAATTGCCTCAGAATGGGAATATATTACTACTATATGTACTTTATTTTTAAGGCATTTACTCAGACACAGTAAACATTAAAAAAAATATCTCAATACATGTAAACTAACAAACTGTGAATCAACAAATCGAAAAAAAGTTTATTTGTATATGATTCAGCTAAGTTTCATTTACAGAATTAAATTCGTTACTTGTAGCAAAATAATAAATTACCAACACAATTAAGTTTGATTTCTTCCCATTTCTACTCTGTTATTTAAAATGGATCTTTCTAAAATATATCTGAAGGTTATTTCATAACTCAAGAGGACTGTTTCTAGGGGTAATTCCAGCCATTTCTTAAATACACAAACACCATTTTGCACTGAACCTCCTCGGTCCAGGCGCGCAACCACGGGGGGGGGGGTTTTAGGGTCAGAACCCCCCCCAGAACCCGTATTATAGTCAAATTTTATTATTTTGTTAACAATAAAAATATTGCCAAAGTGGAAAAAATTCCATAGGGAAATACCATAGAGATAGTAAAACCGTGCGCTTTCAAGCACTATCATCCCTATGATGGGCGTAGCGCACGGTTTTACTCTATGATCACGGTTTTACACTCTTGCTCTATGAGAAATACCACTTCGCGTGAAAAAGAAAAACACGCGTATTCTGGTAGAAGGATGTCTGGCGCCTTTCTTTTTCTTCTTTTTTATGAGTTGCATTAATATGGTGTATTCACAAATCGGCAATAATTCTTATACTCTCAACTCTCATCGGTAATAACTCATGCGATATTGCGCAATTTACAGGAAATGGGGTGGGGTGGAGTCTTAATGTCGACGATTTTACTCTGAAATCAAAGATATTCTACTCGCACGTGCTATCTTAAGATGTATATTATTTCTATCTTTATTTTTTAAGGTTATTATTCTAATACAATAAGTGCAAGCAGGAGGTTTTGTTTTCGCGATTTTTCTCTGGAAAACAATGTACGATCACGTTTCATTAGAGGAGGATGTTAAAAGATAAAGCTATATTGGTTTCTACATTTAATTAATGTAAGTAAGTTATAATTTATAATATTTACTGACAATCGCCTCAATGATATTTTATCGACTGGCGCTGAGTGAATAAATATTGAGAGAGATGTACGAGATAAATTTAATTTCTACAATTCCAGCCTCCGCTCCAAGAACGGCATTCCGGTTGATGAGATGAAAACTTTATTGATAATTTAATTATGAGTTGTATATTTCGATAGCGATACTTTTCTATAATAACCTTCAAGGTCTCACAGGTTCGGGTCCGGGCATCGCCAAAATAACTGACGACCTATAAACGGCCCATGCAGCAAAAAATGTCCAACGAATAGTACCCCGTGCAGAGAGAGTGCACGTTAAATAGGCTTCTCAAAGTCCTAACGCTGCGTGCGATGTCGCCTTTAACGGTTGCGTTGGGTGCCTTTTCAGGTGTCGGCTCGTCAATTGGCCGGTTTTAAAATACGACTCCCGTCGCTGGCTATCCCTCGACGTCCGTTGACAATAACCGGACGCGTAGCTTTAGTTTTAGTGCGACGATAATTTAAACTAAACTATAATAAATTTCATTTCATAATGTTGATTTTTTTTTGTCTTGTACTAAGTGTTAGAAAAGATGCTTGTTTAATATCTTGTCCTTTTAAATTTATTTCTTGTTGTACACTTTTGCTGACGTCTCTTTTTATCCATATTTTATAATTGACCTTGCTGGATTTGTATTTTAAAATTTTTATTCCTCGTTTTTTTATGTTCTCTTTTTTTTCTATAAGTGATCTGTCTTGTTTTTGTCCTCTACCTGTAAATGGACTTGTTCTGTATGGCAGTAGTAAATAATTAATGATTTGCAATATTTTGATGTAACATTTTCAGTTTAAAAATGTAGTTAGAATGGTTAGGCATTGTGTCAAATGCTTTTTTTTAATATCTATTTTTCATTCTTAAAAGCAGAAAAAAAGTATATGAAGATATGATAGCGTGCAAGGAACTGCTGCGATTATTTTTCCTTTCTTTTACTGTAGTCGTCTGAATGCTAAATATAATTCCAGGAATGACTGCTTTGTTCTGTTTTTATTAGATTTTAATTGTTTTCAATATTTAAAACATGTTTTACATAAATTGGTTGCACTTTAATATAACGTCATAAATGCTTTTTTTTTTACTTATTTTACTTCGGAGATTCGGGTTGTACGACTTCGCAAATTAAATTTAAAATGGGAAATAACTCCGTTGAAGTTTGAAATATTATAAATCATTTAATTATTTTATTGTTGATCTTTAACTTTTAAATGCCGTCCGAATGAATTTATAATTTTTTTTTCAATTACTAGCCAATTAGTTTCATATTCAGAATATTTTGAATTTTTTGCAAATTAAATAAATGTTAAATTTATATTTACACTTATGTATTCTTACAATGATACTTAATATTTGGAACTTATCATTTAATTTCTGTACAACAAATCAGGAAATTCAAATCGCCCAAACAATTAAATTTTTAATAATTATATTCTATAATTAATGGGAATGTTTCGTATGATGTCACGCTCTCCGAACTACGATTTCATTGGTTGTTTCGGTTTCAATTAACGATCTGAATGCGGAAAAAGTAACTTTTATTTCTATGCAGGTTTTCTTAAAAAATGATTAAAACATCCAACAGCAAAGCAAGAAGTTGACAAAAAAATAACAAGTAGAATATTCTTGGAAAACTCACGTTCGAATACCAAAAACAAAAGTAATTCTAGAAAAATGGAAACAAAACCACAGAGCTTTTGACAGATCCGACGTGAAACAACCCCATTGATTGGTTCCTATTACACTATTTTCTATTTGAAAAAAAAAACATTAATTTTCTATTAAATTATACAATCATTGGTTTTGTAAAATGAAAACTAACTAGTAATAATAAATTAATCGTCACCGTATTACCATGAAATATTTTAAATAATTTTAATGAAATATTTAATAATAATTTTTTTTAAATAATTAATTTTATTTTAATTAAATAATTAATTTTAATTGAACAATTAATTTTAATTAAATAATTAATTTTATAAAAAAAATATAAACTGAAAAATAATATTGAAAAGTTGAAACCCCCCCCAGAATTTTTTTCTAGTTGCGCCCCAGCCTCGGTCTTGCATTTTATAAACGAAAAACTTTTAAGATCCAATCATTTCAACGCCCAGGCTTATATTGTTCCAGTCACATTGTGTTTATTAACTGAAATCGGAATTCCGATGATGGAAAGTTCTTAGAAAAAGTCGAAAAGGAAAGTTCCCGTGTTTATTTTCCCACAGCTGTGGCGATGTGACGAGAACATGCATGATCCTTTTGGGCTGGAATATGCCAAGATCGGATGGGAAAAACGTATTTTAAACATGTTTCATTCTTCCACTGCGTATTACGAATTCCGTTAAAACATCTTAGTCCGTCATATTTTTTAACAGTTATCTTTACCTAGAAAACAACCATTGGTATTTTAGAATTTTTAAAAATCTCTAACTATTGGCTTGTTTAAGGTGGCGCAGTACTTACAGCGTTCATTTCTGCTTCCTTCTAACTCTGCGTATTACGAATTCCATTATAACATCATATTCCGTACTATTTTTTTGAACAGTTATTCTTTTAGAAAAAAACTCCACTCATAACTTGAAACATGCCCATTGCATGCCATTTCTCATTTCATTGAAACTTACCCATTTGAATTTCAATGAAGTTGACAATGTTAATTTCAAATCGTCATCTGTCATAGTTTAGTTCAAAACCTTTTACTAAGAACCATACTTTTTATTTTACTTTGAAACAAAAAATCTTTTGTGATAAAATGTCTAGCATACAGTACAATAAAAACCATCAAACCTTACATTATATTAATTTTTTAACTTTTAACGTTAACCATCAAAAGCAATATATTCTTTGTCATGTTACATGTCACTATAAATGGTAAAATTAGTAAAAGCTATATTCTTGTCTTAAATGCACTTTTTAGTTTACCCTGGTTTAAATAAATAAACACAGTGAAACAAACATAATCGAATGCATTGAATAATAACCATCACTTCAAAGCGGTAGAATAAAACTTTAATGATAAACTGACAACCCTAATGGACTATTCTTAGTCACAGATTCAAACATGTCAAATCGTCTCCATGGCGACGCAACGTCCTTTTGTCAAATCACTCCTGAACACAAAACATTTGGAACCCTTCCAACCGATCCCTTAATAAAATCTCCAAATATATGGGTCATAAAAAGATTTTGGACATGGAGGCATTTATCTTTCCTTATCCTCCCTCATAAAGCCCTAACTCGCCAAATCTGGGATACTCTCTTGATTTCAGGGGATGGGGAAAACAAGATTAGTCTGTTATTTTTAATCGGATATTTTCTTTTACGTAATTTTCTTGAACTTTTTTTCACTGCATGAGATTAAAATTTTTAACTGAAAATTTAATTTCTTAAAAATTAAAAAAATTATATTTACGTAGTGGATGGTTGTAAAAGGGCTCCTCCATGCTTTATTTTTTAAAAATTAATTAAAGTATTTAAATTTATAATTTTTTTTAAAAATGGTGTGTGTTCCTGGAAAACCTGACAGCCAGGTGACGAGTTTATACATTTTTTGTTTCCTTGAGAGGGCTAGTTATTAAAATTCAAAATTTCTCTTTTTAGGGTTTTTTAATCATCTTTTCTTTCTAAAATTCGTTTTAAAAACATTGTTTTAATTTGCTATACGATTTACAGGAGAGGGACATTATTTATTGCTATATTTTAATAAATAGCAATTGGTAACATTAACATTGTTATGTAAAAATGACAAGATTCTTAAAAAAATACATTAAAATGAATAGAATAACTAATAATAATGAAAATCAAGAATAAAAATATTCCATACAATTATAATATTAGACGCAAAATATTGATGTTAACTCGTTAACAACGATTTTGTGAATACCTACCATCAATACATTCAATTCCGAATAAAAACCTTAATTTTGAAGCTTTTAAAATTCGTTTTTTGTGTAATCTAAATTTTCTTACATAAATTGTTCAGGACTATGGTCTTTATTTGTTTTATATTTTGTTTATTTAGTTAAACCTAAGTAGAAAGCCAATTTTAACGTAGCAAATGTTCTTGCCAATCTTCGTTATAGGATAAACCTTCTGAACGGCCTGCAAATGGGCAAGTATGTATAGGAGTTTAACTGCGTATAAATTGTAAATTAAATTTATATAGTATTACATATTTGTTTTAAAAAATTCAAAATTAGTTTTATTTGGGGAGAGATGATCTTGAAAACAACCCCAAATGAAAAAAAGTACATTATTATTAAAAAAAATATTAATTATCAAATTATTTAAAGAAGGACTGGTGGACAAAATACGGAAAGAGCCTAGTCTAACGCTCGCATCTGTTCCTGAAAACAAACGCAGACAGTGCAATCCCAGACTGGTAGAATTGGAGAAAGACCCTCGAAAATAAGCGCCCCACAAACAGCCGGCACGCGTCGCTGACACACGCACGCTTTCCGTCGACATCTGCGGCCAAGTGAAGGGCAGGTGTTCGAATCCCAGCCACAAAGAAAGATTCGTTGGGGGAGAACGCTTACCTGGAGTGGGAGGTTAATAATAATAATAAGAATAATAATAATGCCAGGCCGAAAGCTTTTCTTTCCGACGGGGATGCTTTATTGTGGGCTAAAAGCCTTTGCAGACTCGGCATATTCCCCAGAACTGAGAGCCATTTTTTTTGTGGCACCATCTAGGCGACTCTTGCTACCAATTTTGGAGCTTAGATTACAATGAATCTGAGCTCTTTGTGTAGGTTAAAGTATGCGGAATTTTAATTTTCCCCAGAGAACCCAATCCAAGTGGTCTTTTACATGCCACATTATCATATAACATGCGTGCCCAAGATTTATCCATTAGAAAATCTGACGAATCAGCCGGGGCTCGAATTCGCCCTCTGTGTTCTCCTATCGTTTGAGCGCTAAGTCAAATTGTATTAGTAGATATTGCTGCCGTGTGCAGTTAAACTGTGCCAGTATCTCTACGAATAAGTTGGACTATTGTTGAACGCACGCAATAACTCTTAACCTATTAAAAAGTATACTGAAAGACAGAATATTTTCGATCAAAAATGGCCAAATTTATTGTTCTGGCTGCTGCAGTTTACCTGCCATCGTCAAATTGAGTGACTGACTCTCAGTGAAAAAGCGTAGTTTCACACAGAAGCAGTCTTCTCTCCAATACACAGGATTTGTTACTTGTTTAAATTGATGCTTTTTTTTAAACGGAATTTATTAACAGTTTTTAAAAGCTGGATTTTTAGAATTATAAATAGGACTTTTTTTATTTAAGAACTTTACACTGTTATTTTGCGTATTATACTAGGAATTCATTATAAAAATGGCAAATGTTATACGCTGATGTCTACATTTTGTAAGAAAGAAATTCGAAACTTATTTCTGGATTTAAAAAAATCTAGATAGTGTTTTTATTTGTAGTTGCGTAAAAAGTTTCTCTACGTCTTCTTGTCAACTTTTTTCACAAGTACCAAAAACCTAACACTCTAGCAAAACATTTAACGTCGTTGAAAATATTTTATTCTATAAAACTTTTTGAATTCTGAACAGTATTTTTATATGGATTTTTGAATTTCGAGCAATCAAAGTTTAGTAATTGTAACATTTATTTCTTTTTGGTTTAAATTTATATTTAATTATATTATTTACCTACGTTATCTATTTATATATATTATACTCTATGTTTAAATATTATAGTGGTACTTAAAAGTAAGAAATATTTTAAGCGGATGCGTTTTTTTAAATAGATAATTTTTAGCTATATTTATTTTTATTTTATTTCAACAATATTTAAAAGAAAGCAAGCTATGCAAATCTATTACATGTTCCCTAAAAGCACATCGTTGGAAGGTATATTTAAATAAAACGGTGAATATAAATAAACCGTATTTTTCTTTATTTCTGCTCAGATGTACAGCTGGGGAAAAAAAAAACGCTCCACCCTTCGTTTCTCGGCTGCTATTGCTCAAGGAACTTTATGAAAGGTGTCATTTTTCAGGAAATAGCGTAAGTAATTTAGAACTGGCAACAAAAATTACATAAGGGGTCGTCTACATATTAAAATGGGTACCAACTTTGAAAATTCCAATGGCAACACCCAATTTTTTTTACATAAAAATGTTCAGCACCTTCAAAATACCCCATGTATAAAAAATTATGATCTAGTTCGCATTATTTGCTGAGATATTAAAGCATTAATTTTGAACTCGTTTAGGGGGACATCTCTAAAGTGAAAACAGTAATATTTGGGTTGCGTCTTTTCAAAACAACAACCTAACTGGGTTAACATAATCTCGCCAACGGATGCTAGAATTTAACTTTCTTCACTAATATTGTGATTTTTTTGATGTTTTTTTTATTTTGAAATTATAAATTCAGAAATAAAACAAAGACTAGAAGATAAAAAGTTTTAATTTTAATTTAAGTCGCATATACGGTTATTTATAACGAACAGCTTTTCAAATGCGATTAGTTACACATAATCACATTGACTAACATGACAATTGCATTAATGTTTCAAATTTTTTATGCAAATTTTTGTTTCATTAATATTGCTGCAAAAAGTTAGTTAAAAATTTGTCGCCCTTTATCGGTAATATAAACCACGTATTTCAAAACGAGGGTTACAACCTTAACACGATATTTAAGGAAAGCAAAATAAAATTATTCAGAATGATTGGGCAATGATTTATAATCAAGGAAAGTGGGCACTAATAATTTTAAATAAGCAATGTGGTAACAATAAAATGTATTGAAAACCGAATTCCAATTATATTTTAGCATATTTATTTTTGATACTCACTTCTTGAAATTGTATTGGAAATAACACATATTTAAAAACATAGTAATCGATATAATTTAAAGTTAATCCGACAAACAAAATACATTGCATGCACTTGAAATAAGAAAAGATTTTAGATTTTTTTCAGACATCAATAATTTGAATAAACATTTATCAACAAATGCTTTTCAATCGCCAAACGATAATGCAAGTTAGGATCGAATTCGCCAAGTAATTTTTTACACGATCCCTAACATTCGTCTTTTTCAGTTTTTTTACAATAACTCGGCAAATAATTGTTTTTGAATTAAAAAATTTGGGATTTTGGTTCTACTTGATCTACTTTATCGATTTATGTAAAAAAAATTTGGGGTTGCTATTCATGTTTTATTTTTTATTATTTAAATTTAAATAAAAAATTATTAAAACTGAAAAATTGATGAAAAAGCTTGTGTGATTTGTTTTTGGAAGATTAAGAAGTATATAATGAAAAAAAAAACTTTCTTTAATTCCTTTTATTTGTGGAGATATGAATAAAAGTTTTTGAAACTTTTTTAACATTATGGGCGTTCAACTTTGAATGCTTATAGCTCAGCAAATAATGCAAAGTAAATAATTCTTTTTTACAGATGGGGTATTTTGAAGGTGCTGAACATTTTTATGTAAAAAAAATTGGGTGTTGCCATTGGAATTTTCAAAGTTGGTACACATTTTAATATGTAGACGACCCCTTATACAATTTTCGTTGCCAGTTCTCAGTTCCTTACGCTATTTCCTGAAAAATGACACCTTTCATAAAGTTCCTTGCCCAATAGCAGCTGAGAAACGTGGGGTGGAGCGTTTTTTTTTCCCCCAGCTGTACATAAATATACACTGACAATTTTAAAACTTTACTTTCTGCTTGATTTCGAATTGTATTCTTTAGCATTCTTCGAAAGATTATGATGAAATGTCAATTTCGGAAGAATAAATTAATGGCATTTGAAGTATCGAATCGGTACTGTTTTTTTTTTTTTATCCTAGATTAATAAAAATCTGTTTAATATCTTATAGTTTTTTTAATCCGTATAATACCTTCCTAGATTGTCTTCCAAAATAAGAATCATCAATTGGAACTTGGCCATGAATTTAAAAAATAATAATGTTGAAATACGAATGAATATTTTAAAGTTACGATTATGATTATTTGAATTTCAAATTTTAATAAAATAAACAGAGCCGTTTTGATTACTAAACACTAACTTGTTTTCCTCTGTGTTGATAATAATAGTCATGACTCATTCCCTTTTATATTGAAATATTTGACTAGACAAAGTCATCCTTTCCCTTTTAAGGGTATCGATTTGATATCGAACATGTACTCAAGGCTATTTCGTCTTACAATTATCATTTAGTAGACGATAACGATTATACATCGATATTCAAATTCGCTTGTAAATCGTGCTCTAATTTTAAAATTGAAGGGGGAAAATCGTTTCTAGGTTTCTGGGATTGCATTATTATATTTTCATTTTGAAAACTTTTATCCGACGTAATTAAATCAGTGGAAAATGGTAAATCGAATTTTTTCAGTGCTGACTAAGCGAATTGAAAAAGATTCGATTACATGTGGCATAGAAAATATCTGCTTCAAATTTCTTTTGATCCATGAGGGTTTTTTATTGAATTTTTTTGTTGTTGATTAATTATAAATTTAATTACTTTTTTAAACATGTATTAGGGGCAATTTGATTTTTTTCTAACAAAATCCTTTTCTTCCTATCTTGTAAACAAATATAGTTATCCTTTCCTTTATGAAAGTTTGAAAGTGAAAGTAAAATAAGTGATCCCGCTTGTTTCCTTTCGTGTTTGTTTTTCAAAATATTGTTTGTGAAGTTATTCAGACTAGCTTTAGATAAAAAAATTGACTTTAGATAAAAAAAAATGGATTTTAATTCGAAATTCAAGAGGGAAAGAAGAAAAATCTAGTCGATACGAAACAGTGAAGAAAATATTATTTTTCGAAGGTTAAATTTATTTGCATATGATTTTGATACATTTCTTCTTGTTCTGAATATGACCAAGAGTTTTTCACTTTTTAGAAAATGAAATTTTATCAAAATGACATGCGTGCTAAAACATATAATTTAAAAAATTGATTGAAATTCATTTTACTTGTTTTCCAAGTATTGTACTCTTATTTATAAAAAAAGAGAGAAAATTGAAATATTGATTTTCATCCAAGATTGTTTCAATAAATTTTTTGGTAATCCCCCCCCCCCCCCCATTTGTTTACCATAAGAGCATATACGATCCTAAATTGACATATACAGAGTCGTAGCCTATTTTTCAAAACCTAATTAAAATACCAAATGAGCCTTCCCTACATGTATCGACGGGAAATTCAACAAGCATAATTAAACGACCTTACTGTTTACTTGATGGATCAACATCACCGGCGGGAAAAACTGTCAAAGTTTAATGTAACTGTCACCGAACAGTCCCTCAAGTTGAGTGGTTTATGTCGCGCGACCAAATAATTAATGGTAAACGGACGTCTTTTCAAGGCCCGTCCATGGCAAAAGACTTTGGAAATTAATATTTTTAACATGAAGGTAATGGATGGGAACTCTTCTACATAACTATTCAGGGTTGTCACTTGTACCTGGACATTTAGAAATTTGTCCTACTTTGACTGTTTTTAAAACAAATACCATACCCTATATATGTGATGAAAAAAAATACAGATAACCTTTTTATCTTAAAACGATGATCGATTATCCAACGATGTTTAAACACAGTAAAACGTTTGGAAATTTCTTTATTGAATTTCTAAGTTTGAAATTTTACCTTAAAAACACAACCACATTAAGCCAAATAAGTAGTTGCATAAAAGTTATGTATTTTACTACGTTTAAAAAAGTGAAATTCAAGTCTTAAAATTGAAGTGAATTTCCTAATGAGGTTACCTGAGCATAGATTCTCAAAAAGCAAAGTTAAGAATTATTTTTAACGTTGAGTAATGAATTGGAACTGTTTTTGATGCCGATTGTTAAGTTTTAAAATTCTTGTGTTACTTGTATTATTCATTTTATTTTGATACTTTAATGACAAAACACATTTGTGACACGATCTTATATAATTGGACATTTCCTTCATTGGAACGTTCCCATGAGTTTAAATTTCCTTGTCGGTGTTTTGAAATTTATTTCCCGTTATCTCGTATGAAAGAAAGTTAGATGTGTTTCTAAAGCGAACCCTTTAAATTAGTTTGTCTTTTTAATAATGTTTATTAAATAGTAAAATATCAGTTTTGATAAATATATGAATAATTTGGCTTGGATATTAGCTGTTATGCTTGAAATTCCCTTGGCCTGAATTTTTTTCCCTTCAGATTATTTTATTTGTAATTATATTTGAAAATTATTATACAAGCATAAATTGAATAGTGTACAAATATTTGATACATGCAGTCGAACAGTTTATAGGTGATACGTATTCAAAAATATCTGCATAACAATAAAAGCTTGTGGTAACAAATTAATGACTAAGTATACTATCCTTGCTTTTCAACTGGAAGACTACCATAGTAAGGAAACAACCTTTACAGATTTTTTTTTAACCCTTTCAGTCCAAAAAATTTACTACCCTACAGAAACATATGATATTCACAAAATAAGCTTATTTTAGGGGTCAAAAATAAGAGTTCCATAAGAAAAAAAATCATTTAAATTTTTTATATGATTTTTGAAATAATGCCAAATTTTTTTGAACTGTTTAAAACAACAAAATAAAAATATATATATTACCTAAAAACACTTCGAGTTATATATTTTAAGGTATCTGACCATATTGTTAAAAAAATTTTGTAATTATTTTAACCGAAATAGTTTAAATTGTGTTTTAAATATGTGGAACTGAAGTGAACTTTTCAAAAATCAGGTAAAACGCTTGTTAGCTATTTTCTAAATAAAAAAAAATAGTAGTTCTGACTTCTATTGAGATTAATGTAAAATATTTTCTAATGGAACAAAGTGTGAAGAACCGAATGATGCGTGTTTGATGTCATAACGGGCCATACACATTTGAAAGAAAAAAAAATATGGAAAGTGGTGATTCCAAATGGCATCTCTGGAACTGAAAGGGTTTAAAAAAATTTAAAAAAAAAAACATTTTATCCCTGTATGTTGCTAATCAAATTCTTTCTAACCTACATAAATATAAAATTATCAAATATCAGTTTTGTAAAAACCCTATTTCTTAGTTTCCCGTGCGTACAAGGTTTGGCAAGACGCCCCCATTAATTGGATGTATTATGACCGGATACGGAACATTTTTTGCAATAACTGGGGGAAGTTCTTTCTATTTCCTATTGCTGTTACGATGGAAAAGCCCCCTTCTGTTATCGAGCGCGTGTCACGAGAGTATTTGTTCGACCCCCCCCCTTTTTTTTTTTAAAAGCTACTGATGGTTTATGCTTTTTGGTGTGTATTCTTTTAATACCGATATTTGCTGTTATGTCGGAGAAAATGGAATTCATTTTTTTGTAGGCTTTGAAACTCTCTCTTAATCGACTCGTATAAAATGGTATTTGACTTTTTAGGCCTTAAATCTTGATTTGTATATTAAAATTACATTTATAACACCGACTTTTGCTACTGAAATTAGTTTTGTTTCCTCTTAACCCTAGAACTATAATTCGGGGTAGATTTTTTTTAAGAGAAAGACTTTTTCCCAAGAATTTGAACTATGTTTATAAGCTGGTCAGTGACATTATCAACAACTATTTAAATCTACTTTTGTATAAACTAAACTTAAAAATTGAATAATTGCTTCAAAATTTTCTTTGACATGAAAAAGGGTTTTTTAAAAAAGAAATAGGTTTGTATTTCTAGTGTTATTTACTGGTACTGGTATTTAGTGGTATTTGGCAGCTTATTCTTTGGTTTCAGCTTATTGCATTCTTTTAATAGAATATTTTCTATTATTAGAATATATAGAATATTTTCTATTATTTTCTATTATTAGAATACTTTCATAGAATTCTTTTAATATTTAAGCAGAAGCTTTGAAAAAGTTTGAAAAGTTTACCCACACTTCACGAGCAATATTTTTTATTGGTGAAATGTTATATTGATGAAGACATAGATCAAAATGTATTTGTCATAACTTCAAGGTGGAACGCGTTTTAAAATTTGTCTTATCTTCATTTTCTTCTTGTATAATCTGCTGCCTGATTTCTTACATATTATTTGTATGTTTACGATGAAATTTCTCGTACCACGTTTTGTAAGCACGAAGTTGGGAAACTTATACGCAAGCAAGCAATTAGTAAAAATGACGCTTTAAATTGCTGTTTTCCGATAACTTATCCAATAAATGCTGAATTTTATTTTTAATGAAGTATTTCCCTTACATTGCGTTATGAATCAACCTAGCGTTATGATTACTGTTTATTTTGGTTAAAAGTTCGATGAAACAATTGCTTCAACCTTGAATTTCAAATAAAATGACTTATTTATGCATTGTCTTACTTCTTATCAAAGTAATTAATAATTAAAACATTGTTTTTCTTCTGACAAAAATCTAAAGCATTGATATCCTACTTTATAGAAAAGTCCACATTGAAAATGTGAAAATTGTCAAATTAAGGCGTGTCTTTTTTATAACTAGTTGTATTAGTTTTTAAGAAATTTTTAATTTACTATGTTAGTTTAATATCTAGAAGGGCATTACCATAATATAATATTAAAAATCACACATTTTAAATGAGTTTTGTAGAGCAAAAGAATTAAACTTAAAAAAATTATCAAAGATATAGTAAATATTTTATGCCACTTACATTTTATATTGCCTTCTTCAAAAAGTGTATAAAAAAAGTTCGAATTTGAAATGCGTTACAAAAAAATTTTGCTAAGAAGCTAAAACACCACACAAAATAAAACCAACATTTGAAAACTTGATGAAAAACTTATTGCGAAACTAAACTTCTTAAAAACCTAAACGCCTAAAACTTTTTTTTTCGCTATGTAAGTTTCCCCTCGTTTGTTAGCTATCGGGGGGAAAAACAGCTGTAGAGTATAACATTGGCGCACTCCAGCTTGGCGACCGCCCTTGGCGAATCGGCAACCTCACTTACCTCTACAACAAAACAGAGTTGCATCGGCTTTAGCAGCGCCGACACCGAGTTTCCGTAACTTCTTCGACAGGAAAACAATGATGACAAACTTTAACTTAATGGTTGGAAAATACCTTAAAAATGGAAATTTAGATCTCGGTTCTTATTTATGGTGAATACTTTCCCAGTGTGCTTGTGATGCCTTTTGGATATAGTGCTCGAATGTATTTTTTGTGATGAAAAGTTTCCATGGTAACTTGGAACTCGTAAAAGTTTGGAGAATAGTTTTTATGGAGTTCTAGTTTCAGTGTTCGCGGACTACGGGGAGTTAAAGGATTATTTATTAAAATAGTGACCTTCGTCCGTTTGTTTTTGTGCACCACAAAAGAAAATTTATGGATGGCATTGAATTTCAAAGTGAATTTCATGTGTATGATGTAGTGATGTAATATTTTAGTAAGTATTAGTACTTTTATACTAATCATACTTTCTCTTTAGTAATAAGTTTTCAAAACTGTATCTTTGCTTTTTGTGTGGTATACTATGAGGTGTTTATTAATTGCATGAACCATTTTTGATTTTATGCAAAGTTAATTCTTTTTTTTTTTTTTTAATTTAAAATATATTGCAAAAACCGTTAAAAATATTAGTGACTCATGTAGTTAAACATCGCGATGTTAGATTATGTGAATTTTATTTTAGCTTTTCTAAGTGTAAGATAGTTTCGTATGTGTTTTGTTGTTAGATTCTTTTACGTGCGCCAATTTTATTGATAATTTTAATTCTGTTATTTAAAACATATTTTTGCTCTAAATCTCTTCTTTTATTAACCTACTTAAATGTGTTTTATGAAGTCAAAAATCAAAATAAAACAACATCAATAACCTCATGTTTAAAAATAATTTAAATCGTTATTAATAACTTGTTATGTATTTGCGCAGCATTTAATGATTTTTTTTTAAACTAAAAAAAAATTAAATTTAAAATATAATTTTTTTTGTGTATGATATGACGATCTTTAAAATAATATTTTCTTGAAAATTTGATTCTATCTTTATTATATAAAAACATATTTAAATGGGTGAAAATGTATTTCTTTCATTTATTTATCAAATTATAATCATTTATGCAATTCCTGCTGACTAAACCATCATAAAACACTAGCTTTAAGCTTTTATACTTTAAACAGTAGCACAACACTCAAATAATGCCAATGTGCAATAACATTTGTTTTATTTCTTTTTAAAATTGTTAAAGTATCAAACAGGGTTCTTTTTAGATAAAATTCCTTATAATCAAATTCCTGCAAAATAAATTTCACCAAACGACTTAATTTAGAACTAAATAATCAAAAGTTTGAATGATAATTTGTTTTATTTCTTTTTAAAAAAATTTAAAGTATCAAACATGGTTATTTTAAGATAAAATTTATGATAGTCAAAATCCTGTAAAATAAATTTCACCAAACGACTTAATTTAATATTAAATAATCACAAGTTTGAATGATAATTTGTTTTATTTCTTTTTAAAAAAATTCTAGTATTAAACATGGTTCTTTCAAGATAAAATTCCTAAAATCAAAATCCTGTAAAATAAATTTTACCAAACTATTTAATTTAGAATTAAATGATCACACAATCAATGACAGGAGAGAAAACTCGCATCTAAACGCATTTGAAGCAACCTCAATCAACTCAAAAGTGTAATGATTTCCGCTCTGGAATAGAGATTTAATGATGAACGGCACTAAGTTGGTTCAAACATATTAATAACACTTAATGGGTTTTCAGCATATCACGATAATAATTTGCCTTAATTAATACATTCATGTTTTAAAACCCATTAAACTGTTGGTCATTTCAAATAAGTTCTTAACTAATTGGATTCATGTTGTTAGAGTGCGTTATTTGTCGTGTGCCATGTCATAACACAATTATAGAATTTTTAATGATAGGAAGTTAAATGCATCTTAATGGCGTAAATTTTTAATGAATAATATTAACAGTAAACTTTTTTTTAATAAATTAAAGTGATTGGTACGTTGACGGATAAATTAAAATTGGACAGCACTAAGTTTAAATTTTACATCATTAGGTATTCATGTTTAGAAAACAAAAGTTTTAAAAAAGTTGTTGAAAATTGTTATCTGAAAAGTTATCTCTTATGATTATAAATAAGAGTTAATGCCTTATCCCACTCTATGAATTTTATTTTGTTAGGCAAGTAAACCTTATTTGCGAACTAAATATTTAAGTTATTTTTCTGGATGAGTTGTCATGAGTCTGAAATTTAAGCCCGATGGAGAGTACTCTGTAATTCTAGTATTAATTTACAGAAGGAGAAAAGGTACTCTTAAAAGCCCTTAATCATAAAATAACTTCTTAGATGCCCCTTAATTTATATTTTATCATAAGAGTTCCTTAAGTTTTGGTATTGTGGCTATATAAAGTAAAAAATGCACTTGATTTAATTTTGGTTGTTTGCGATTGAATAGTTGCCAATAGATTTTTAAATTCATGAAGATACTTTAGTTAAGTAAGCCAACTGATAAAATTATAATTTGGGACATCGATTATACCAATAAGCCCAATTGTGAATACCTTTAACACCTTCCTTGTGGTATAAAAATGTTAACTTTAACAGTTTTTAAAATTTGTTTTTCGTACAACTTTCGTCTTATATTTTGTTTATTTATATTATTTTAAGTTGAAAGCTTAAAATATTTTCGCATCTCAAACTATCTTGCTAATAGTCTTAATTAGTTTAAATAATTTAATACACCCCTATTTAATAATTTAACGACAAAAACCATAAACATCCTGAAAACTGATATAAATATTTTGAATAGAAACTCTGTAATTAATGTGATTCTGATACTGTTCTATTGATAAAACTTAGGTATATTACTACATAAAGGTGGCGTTTAATAAATTCGGCCATAAAGTAGAAATTCTTTGGCTTTTATACATTCTTTAAGCACCTTTTGGTTCATGCCTACAAAGGCGAAAATCTTATTACTAGACGTATATGAAAACATTCCCAACAGCGCTGTAAGATAATAACTAAGTGGCTTATAACCCATTGAATAGCTTAGCTTAAGGTTACCTAAAAATGTTTTCCAAACTAAGAAGCTTATCTTAAAGTATTTAATATAGTCTCATATTGTTTATGTGTGTTCCTTTGTATGTCATAGTTTTTATTTTGTTCTTAGCTGGAAGAATGAATGTCAATAAAACTTTTCTTCGAAATCACCATATGCTCAGAGATATAAAATAGTATATATTGGTACAAAAAAGCCTTATACTATGCAGTTTTCTTTCGCGTCGAGTGTTTTTATCTTCAATTTTATCGAAAATTCTCGGGTGCCGGAGGAACTATTCCAAAGCATGTATAATCCAGTGAATAGCATAGCTTAAGGTTACCTAAAAAAATTTCAAACTAAAAAGCTATCTTAAAGTATTTAATATAGTCTCGTTTGTTTTGTTCTCGCATATTAAATTCGCTGGAAGAATTAATGTCAATAGAACTTTTATTCGATATTGCTCAATGCTCAGAGATATAAAAAATTATATATTACTAAAGAAACCTTCAAACTATGCAGTTTTCTTTTGCGTCGAGTGTTTTTATCTCCAATTTTATCGAAAGTTCCCAGGTGCCGGAGGAACTATTCTAAACCATGTTCAAAACTATCTTCCAAGTTGCCTTCCAGCCCCGTTATTTCGCTCTATATTTTATTTTGGATACCACTTTTTCTGTTTCTCTTACACAATTCCCGGTGGGAGAATGACTGTGGTTTTCTGACGACAAGCCTTGAGTTTTCCGGAACAATGCTTGCTGCTGAAAAGTGGTATCGAGATGAGCATCTGGCGCGCTCCCGGTTCGATAAACTTCCCAAAATAAACTTTTGGAAAAGAGCGAGGGAGTTGAATTAGAATATCTCATTCAGGACGACGCGTCGAACATTTTTGTTTTGTTTTTTTGTGTTATCAGCGTGGTAATTAGGATTCTTTCCCCTCCCTCCCCTCAAAAAATCTAAATTTCCGTCACTCTCTTTGCTTCATCGTAAATTGATAGTGTTTGTACGAAAGAACTAAACGCCATCATTTCGGATAAATTATGCTTACCGTAGACTGCAGAAATTCGACACAAGATTCTAGCGTACAATGTTTTTTTTTTATATATATATATAATTCTTTTAAGTCTAATAATATGCAGTAGAGTCACGGTTATCTGAAATTCGGTTTATCAAAAAAAATTCCCGAGCCTTTCGATTAAAATATGAAATGTATACTCATAAATAAATACGCAAGAATTAAATACGTACTTACATAGTTGGATTTATTTATCAAAATATGCAGTAATTTTTTATTTTTGCTGTTCAATTTTGGTCCCGTACCTTTCGGATAAGCTGGACTCTACTGTATGAAGTTATATTGAAAGGGACAGCTGTCCCACGTCGACTCCCATCTGGATTCTCGCTCTGCTATAGGTAATTCTGTAATGAGAAGCACTACATTAACTATAAAATTAGACCATTTTCCATTATTAGCCCTCCCCAGGTAAAAAAGTCAGCAAGAAACCTTTAAAAAAAATTCGATTTTGAAGGTTTTTTAAAGGTTTCTAAAGGTATTTTGAAGGGAAATGAAAACTGCAGGTTTCCTTAAGGAAATATTGCAGGTTTCTTAAAGGTTTCATGCAGGTTTATTTCAGCAATCTTACAGCCTGCAAATTACCTTCAGTGACTTAGCAGATCTTAGTTAAGTCATTGAAGGTATTTTAAAGGAAAACGAAAACTGCTTTTTATGCAGGTATTTCGAAGGTTTTTTTTAAAGGTTTTATACAGGTTTATTTCAGCAATCTTACAGCCTGCAAATTACCTTTAGTCACTTAGCAGATCTTAGTTAAGTCATTGAAGGTATTTTAAAGGAAAACGAAAACTGCTTTTAATGCAGGTATTTCGAAGGTTTTTTTAAAGGTTTTATACAGGTTTATTTCAGCAATCTTACAGCCTGCAAATTACCTTTAGTCACTTAGCAGATCTTAGTTAAATCAACGAAAGTAGTTTAAAGGAAAACGAAAACTGCTTTTTATGCAGGTATTTAGAAGGTTTTTTTTAAAGGTTTTGTACAGGTTTATTTCAATAATTTTACAACCTGCAAATTACTTTAAGTGACCTCTAGCAGATCTTAGTTAAACCATTACAGGTATTTTGAAGGAACAAAAACTTTTTTTTTAATGGTTACCATCTAATTAGGTTGTTTGCCACCTTCCGCATGTTTTTTTTTTAATGATTTCATATACAGCTCTGTATTGAAAAATTAATCATCATCTGATTTATAAAACAAGCAATTTTTTACTAAAATAACTAATAGTTATAATAAAATAGAATGCACTTATGCAAGTTTCTTCTTACAACGTGAATTTGTCGTTGTATTTCGGAAAAGGAAAAATTGTACGTGCAAGTTAGGCCTAACTTTAACAACGTGAAGTATTCGGCCATAGAGTTACAGCATAATGGGACTCGTCGTTTAACGAATATTGTAGTATAAGAGTAGTTAATTATTAGTTGAATACCGTATGCATTGTTGTATAATATTTCTTTTATGATTGCTTATATTTCATTGACTTTCGTTGAAAATGTAGCTTCTAAAATAAAATAAAGCACTAAAAATGTGTTATAATTTTGTTTGATTAAGTAAAATATTTCAAGGGTTCTTAGTTTAAATATCAATAACAAATTTATTTTTTTTGCTGATTTTTTTTATTGCCACGTGTAAGACAATGGCAATAAGTATAAGCCATTTGTAGAGAAAAATATTCTTATTAATTTATTATTTCAGGGTTACATATGATATCGTCGGCTTAGAGCTGAAAAATTGCAATTGCATAAAACGTGCTAAAAAAAAAATCGGAAAAAATCAATTGGATTATTATTTTTTTTGCAGAAGAATTTCTGCAGAAACTTAACATTGTATTACCTAATTAGGTACAACTTTAAAAACACATAATCGTAAATGGAAATTAGGATGAGAAATAGTGAATCGTTAAAATACGCTGAAATACTACTAATATATGCTTCTATAGGAATATTTCTTATGACCTTACGCTCTCTAAACTGCGATTTCATTTGTTGTTTCGTTTAATTTGACAAAAATGTTGAAACATCTCATTGGTTTAAAAAGATCATCCGCTCAGAACTGTGATTTCATAGGTAGTTTTGTTTTCTTTGCTAAATGTTAAAACAAGCCCATCACTCATTGATTGCAGATTACGCGATCGAACACTGTCACAATGCTTCGTAATTTAATACTTAAAAAATAAAAGTAAATTGCCATCTAGAACTTGTTTATAAATAATTAGAGGTGAGAGTATTACATTCGGGCACATTTACTGTATTTTTAATTTATTTCCCCTCTCAAACAAACCAAACCGCAGCGAGAAAGTATTTCTTGACTTGATTCTTAAGTCATACAGTTTAGTGGATTGCAAAACTTAACTAAAACAGCTCTAAAAATAATTAAAAAACAACGAAAATTGTAGGCATAAATCTGTACATAAGTTCCAAATATTTTTTAATAACTTGCGGCGAACGCCACTGCTCTTTCGCAAGGAACCAAACCAAACAGTTTTTAGTTTAGTTTTCCCTACTCCGAGCCAAGCAGGAAAGACAACTCAACTTCTCATTTTCTTGACTTCGCCCGCCGGATTGTTGCTTTCTTCAAAAGTTTAAGTTTTGTTTAAAAAATTACTTTTAAAATGTGAAAATCTGCAAAAAGATAAACAAGGTAAGTCGATTTTGATATCGTTATTTTCTATTGCATGTAGATGGGATTATTTTTATTGATTGTAGATTGTTTAGGATCGGCTTGTAGATTGCATTGTGAAAGCATGCGTGTTGTTTATGTATCCAGTTTTACTGTTATTTATAGTAAAACTATTGGGATGTACTAGAATGATAATATTCATTATAAAATGTATACTCATTATAAATTTTCCAACGATTAATTTTTTTTAACACAATTTTTGTGGATATTAGTGTTGTTGAAAAATTTCTAATTCAATACAAATTAATTAACTGTCACTGTTTCTTTTTAAAAATAACATTGAATTGTTCAAAAGAAAAAAAATCAAAAAGGTAAATTTAAGTTTGGCATTAACGCATGTATTATTGAAGAATTGTTTTTTGAAAATCGGTTGTATTTTTTATGTTTTGATTTGTACACAGCTTATGTTTTTTTCTGTCTTTCTTTCAGTTTGTGCTTTTTTGAATAACAAAGCATTGTATTGTGTCATTTTAAAAGTAAGTTTTTAAGGAGACACTGTAAGTGCCTTTATTAACTTATTGACAAAATGCACAATTTCCCTCTTTCCGGGGAAAATGAAGTTCCCTCGTCGAACCATCAGGCTAGCTTTTACTTGGTTCTTGGTACCTCCTTAGCTCTTCTGGTTGTCCTGACTCCTGTGGCTCCTTAGATCCTCTTCGTCAGAATCATAAAAAAATCAGTGCTACCAACTGAGTGAATCCGAGGTATGTTGCTTCATGACTGCTTTGGTTCAGGTGTGTTGAATATACTGAATACTTTCAGGTGTGTTGAATATACTGCACGATTTAATTTTTGGATTAGTATTTTCATAATATGTAAATTAGTGAATCGAGGTTTGGTTGGTTTAAGCCAAAGAGTTCGATAGTAAGGTAGAGACTGAACCTGGTAACAGCACCATGGACCAAAATGGAGACAATACAGGGCGTGGCCGAGTGGTTTCGATCGCTGGAAATAACGCTAGCAGTACGCGCACTGTAAAGGTTCAAGGTTCACTCACTTGCACACTCGGTTGCAGGTTCGATTCCCGCCTTCGCCCTGGTTGTACTATGTCTATTTTACAGGCAATTAAATATTTGTTTTCATACTATATGTATTAAGTATGATAATATTTTTAATGCATTTTTAAGATTTTCCTTAGATTTTAGTTCATTGTTTTTAACAGGGTTCGCACATGAGATAATTTAATCATGTAATTACTTTTTACAAGATCAGGTCTTAATTTGTTAATATCATGACTCAAAAGTTATAAGAGTAATTATTAGCCAAAAAGGTTTTTTATCTATCTTATATATAAAAGTGTTAAAAACATTACTTATATGCATATTAAATTGAACATAAAAAATAACTGCCCGAATGGCCTAAGAATTAGTAGGATAGAGGAACGACTCGTACTGAACTGCCATCTCGTACTGGCTCACTACGGAGAGCAATTAGAGTGGCAAAAGTGCTAGTTAATTTCTAATTGTGATACTGAATAATGTAAAGAAATAGTGTTTTAAAATTCAATGATGTTGTACTCTAAAAGGCAATTCATTGCAATAATTATTTTATGTGAAAAAGGTAGGTCTGTTTTTATCTTTGCCTAGAATATATTTTTGAATGTTGAATTCAGGATTAGGGCCAGGAACAATGCACCATCCTTCTCGTAAGATTTGATATTTTAATAAATTTACTCGTAAAATAGTGTAATTTCTCTCCGGAGAAATATATCTAAATTAACATTTTAATTTTTCAAACTTTAAATATTTTGACTGGTGTTTTCATAATGACGATAATTTCAGGCCCTATATTTTTAGTAATATCTCTCAAAGTTGCAGTCTAGTAAATAATATGTAATACTAAAAAAAAACTCCCTAGCGCAACAGCCCATAACTGAGCCATGGCCTGCTGTGCCCATTTCAGCTTTCATACGTACATTTAATAGTGTTAGTTTTATTTATTACAAATTAGGGTACTTTTAAATGAGAAAAGTGGCATTTTAGTAATTAGTTTTGTAGCAGAAACTTGGCCAAAAATAATGATATATTGGAAATTTCATTTCTTGAGAAATCCAAAAAGCAATTCTAGCTCTTCAATTCGGGGGGTTACAGCGGGTTGAAGTCAAGAATAGGAGGGGGAACGTTCGAACCCGCGCAAACTCGGATCTTAATTGACTCGGTGTTTGTAGACATTCATTTTGAATTTATTTACAAATTCATCAGTCATTCATTTGTCACAAATTAATCAATTAATTATAGTTTATTTATGATTTGTGCATAAGATATCTAAAGTTAATTTAAACGAGTACACATTATTTTTTTCTCGTTTTACTTAAAAGTTATCTAAGAGTTAATATAAAGTTATGCATTTTGGTTAAAAAATTGCTTGTTTATGCGTAGACACAATTCAGTTCAAGGGAGGTACTTTGGACAAAAATGTGTAGGAATGAAGAGTTTTCTTAACCTGCATTTGCCCTTAAAGGGAAAGCGCAGGTTTTTTTTTACCGTAAGGGAAACTGAAGGTATTTCGGACTAAAAACAAAGGGAATATGCAGGTTTTTTACCTAAAGGGAAACTGAAGGTATTTCGGACTAAAAATGAAGGGAATATGCAGGTTTTTTACCTGCATTTTCCCTTTAAGGGAAAGCACAGGTTTTTTACCTTAAGGGAAACTGAAGGTATTTCGGACTAAAAATGAAGGGAATATGCAGGTTTTTTACCTGCATTTTTCCTTTAAGGGAAAGCACAGGTTTTTTACCTTAAGGGAAACTGAAGGTATTTTCGGACTAAAAGTGAAGGGAATATGCAGGTTTTTTACCTGCATCTTCCCTTTAAGGGAAAGCGCAGGTTTTTTAGTCCGAAATACCTTCAGTTTTCCTTAAGGTTTTTTTTAAAGGTTTTTCGCTGATTTTTTTACCTGGGTCATCCCAGGATTTGCTGTACAAATTCGAATTTACTCTAAGTCATCTGCCAGAGGTAATATCAACCATCCAGGATATTAATTAACTACAAGTAATAAGCTACTCAGTCATGAATATTGGTTGACCTTGACATACATATTATTATAGTCTGATTTGTAGCCACGAAAGCATAGCCTCAATTTCAATGTTTCAAACGGGTCCCCATCCCATTTCCTAAGCCTTAAAAATTAAATCTGAAACATAAAACAGTACCATCGTTTAGTTGCTAATGACTCATTTAAGTTCGAAACTAGACTGGACTTCAGTGATTTCAATCTCGGTGCAGTGCTAAATGACTCCATTTTGACGAGATGTCCCTTAGTCCCTTTCCGCCGATCACGATCCAAATGAGAGGAGATGGTGCTTTGATTAAGCCATTTGACGATGCTGCAATCTGTGGCTGACAGGTCATTTATCCAAGCTTTGTGACGTGCCGCATTGTTCCAGAGACAGTTTTAACGGTTAATCGGAAACTGGAGATAAGATCCCTAGGCAAGGCATCCATCAGAAAACGAATATTCTAATTTCCGTCGGTTTACACTATTTTTTCTTCAACGTTACAGTATTTTTTTTATATGTGTTTGCTTTGAGTATGAATTTCTAATTCTTAAAATAAGCGATGGAGCTGGATCCTTGACGGAAGGGTGATTAATTTTCTAATACATTGAAAACCTTGACGGCAACTCTAGTTTTGTCGATGCTGTGATTTGTTGTTACGAGTTATTATCGCTTTTTAAGATGTTAAAATTAATGAAAAATTGATTTTTCAAAAAGTACATTTATTTTCGTGATTGTCGCTTTCATTGTAAATTTACATGTATCCGTTTTCATCATTATAAACTTCCCCAAACTATTTTCCTTTATTAGGCTTTTAGAAATTTGTTTATTTAAGCTCATTACATTTTACTTTTTAATTATATACAACACGTGTTTTCCATAATTAAAGTTACCGATTAGTCACAAAATGTGTACCTAACATTGAAAATGCTCATACATTATCAAAAGTAAGCTTTCCTAATGTATGCAAGTGTGGCAATATTTTAATATTTTTTAAATCCTTGTCTTATATCCTTTCATAACTTAGGTGTGGCCAGAAGTATTTCAAAAATAAGTTTACCTATCAATCAATGTTTAGGAAAACCTTTCATCCCCTTCCTATTAACCTACAGTTTTTCTACCTTTTTTTTTCAAGTAATCTACCGTCTTATCTTTGTATACCGACAACAAACTGACTTTATATCAGACGTTTCGAACCTCAACCGTTGTTATCTGTCCTTCCTTTACATCTTCAAGATAAAAGGAAAGCGAGACTTTACCTACGACCAACTTATTAGAAAGTACAGAACGGTCTGTGTGCTAGAAGTTGAATTACTTCTGAGTAGATTTAACTTCGTTTTATTTTCGTAAGGTTCATTAAATTAATTATGCAGTTAAGAGTCAAATAAAAACGTTTCCTATAGAGGCGGAGGATGCATGTTAAATCCGTAATAGTCCAAGCCTTAAGCCGCGTTGCTCTTGGGTTGCGTTGGTAGCCCGCTCAGGTGTCGGCCTTATCATTGGAGTATGGTTTGAAATTACGAAACCCGTTTGACCCATTACTTTAATGACACGTTAATCTAACCGAGTCTAGTACATGCTTCAGTATCTTTGCCGTTCTACTTCTAAGCCTATTGCCCCAATTTCATGTCGTACCTCAGCACTTTTGATCATACAATACGAAGAAAGTAAAATCCTATAATTCAATTTTGAAGGGAATTGGGAAAACGAACTCGTAATTTTATAAAATTCTCCAGATCAAAATATACAAATACGAGAAGGATGCAACCTATTATTGCCATCCAGGTCCATTTATGGAATGCCTTTTCTCGTGGATTGAAGTCTTTTCTTAGACGACTCTGAATAAGTAACGTGGATATCTGCAGCAAAGCGCACGAAAGTGGCGAAGTAATGCGGCTGCTCCCTGATGTCTTTAAATTATGCGTATTCTATGGAAATAGCTCGTATACTTTAGTATGCTTCCGTATTTGGTGGATTTTTTTATTCGAAAAATTAAATTGAACCATTATCCTGGATTGGATCTGCTGTAATGATGTGGCTGCAAATAATAATTTTATTCTGCACGGTTTTATAAATTATGTACCTTTTTTGCATGGTTTTATTGAATTCAGGAGCGACCTCCTTATCTGCATAATTTTTTAATTTTGAAGGATGAAATTTTTGATGTACAGTTGTTAAGTATGCCTTGTTATTTTTTTATTGACTCTGATTCTTAATTTACATACATTCGTACGCTGCCCAAAACTATTAAATTTCAAATTGTAGAATGATTGGTTAAAAAAAAACTAATGTTATTTTTTATCTACTTGAAATTTCGAAGAATTTTATACATATTAGAAGAGCATCTCTTCGTTAATTGCTTAGTTAAAAGAACAATGTCTCAACAAAGTAATATGTTGCTGTAGTAAAACGGATCAAAGTTGTAATTTTCTTCTGTTGTTCTGCCAAAGAGTTTTTTTTTTTAACTTTTTTTATGGATGACTGGGTTCTTTGTGAAAGTGCGTCCAAAATCTTATTTTCTGTTTATCCATTGCCTAATGCCCTAAAAACCCATAGGTCTTTTTTTTTTTTGCCAACTTTTATTTTTCTTGAATTCGTAAGATTTAAAAAAAAGATTGAAAAAATAGTATTGACATGGTGGACGACATTCCCTTCTATCCGTACTTACATTCCTTATTAGGTTTTATCCGTCCGATTTTAAAAAATTATTTTTTTCTTAGAAATAAATGTATGACATCAGATACCCTTCTTTTGTTTTTTTTTGTCCGTTTGTCTGTCCATCCGGTCGGACGTCTGTCGACGCTGTATCTATTTGAATAGCATTAAAATGAAACGTTTATCTTATACTATAATACGAGGAATTGGACCCAAGTCGAAAATCGCCCCAGAATTAATAAACTCCGGTAAACTTAGGGGTCTGGGGTTTTTGGCCACGACGAATTGATTGGCACAGGTTTTGAAGCGCTACGGTCAAGCAGTTCGGAGTTACAGATAGGATATTTTCAAACTTCATTAGTTCGCCATAATGGCTTCTTTCGTGATGCCATCTGCTAAAGCTATAAGCATCTGCTTAAGCTATAAATGTTTAGTTAAGATTTTAATTTTTCAAATTTAAATAAATTCAACCTTGCTTTAAACTTTATTGAGTTTTACAGAAATGGTAACATGAATATTTTTTTAGTTCCAATCAGCAGACGATTTTGGTTCTATTCTGTTCATTGGCGATTTTTGGCGTTCGACATTTTCGTTGCTTTTCAGCGAAACGCCAATTATCAATTACATTTCATGATTTCATTTCCTATGACTTTTAAAACTTTGCCTTTGTATAGAAATACTATAATACGAGGAATTGGACCCAAGTCGAAAATCGCCCCAGAATTAATAAACTCCGGTAAACTTAGGGGTCTTGGGTTTTTGGCCACGACGAATTGATTGGCACAGGTTTTGAAGCGCTACGGTCAAGCAGTTCGGAGTTACAGATAGGATATTTTCAAACTTCATTAGTTCGCCATAATGGCTTCTTTCGTGATGCCATCTGCTAAAGCTATAAGCATCTGCTTAAGCTATAAATGTTTAGTTAAGATTTTAATTTTTCAAATTTAAATAAATTCAACCTTGCTTTAAACTTTATTGAGTTTTACAGAAATGGTAACATGAATATTTTTTTAGTTCCAATCAGCAGACGATTTTGGTTCTATTCTGTTCATTGGCGATTTTTGGCGTTCGACATTTTCGTTGCTTTTCAGCGAAACGCCAATTATCAATTACATTTCATGATTTCATTTCCTATGACTTTTAAAACTTTGCCTTTGTATAGAATAGTTCCCTTTCCAAACTCTAACTATCTTATACTATAATACGAGGAATTGGTGCCAAGTCGAAAATCGCCCCAGAATGAATAAACTCCGGTAAACTTGGGGGTCTGCGGTTTTTGGCCACGACGAATCGTTTGGCGCGGGATTTGAAGCGCTACGGTCAAGCAGTTCGGAGTTACAGGTAGGATATTTTCAAACTTAGTTCGCCATAATGGCTACTTTCCTGATGCCATCTGCTAAAGCTATAAGCCTCTGCTTACGCTACAAATGTTTAGTTAAGATTTTAATTTTTCAAATTTAAATAAATTCAACCTTGCTTTAAACTTTATTGAGTTTCACAGAAATGGTAACATGAATATTTTTTTAGTTCCAATCAGCAGACGATTTCAGTTCTATTCTGTTCATTGGCGATTTTTGGCGATCTTGAAAATTTAACGTATGGTTGCTATACCTATCGAGTTGAATGAAGTATGAAATTTAATGTTTACCACATTTCGACATTTTTGTTGCTTTTCAACGAAACGCCAATTATCAATTACATTTCATTTCCTATGACTTTTTAAACTTTACCTTTGTATAGAATAGTTCCCTTTCCAAACTCTAACTTTGTTTACAATGGTGCACTTTAACTAATGTGACCAGACGTCCCGCTTTTGGCGGGACAGTCCTGCTTTTTGTGTTACTGTCCCGCGGGTCGAATGTCCCGCCAAAACGTCCCGCTTTTTTTGAAAAAGTCCCGCAAAGTCCCGAAAAACGATGAAATTGTAAATAAAATACTTTTTTTTAATGAATAATCGTTGCAAAAAGCTATTACGTCTTTAGAAATTGTTAAATGAAGCTAAAGTCATCAACAAATTGGTGGAGTATGGTTTCTGTTTGCCTGGAACCACTGCTGCTGTTGAACGCGCCTTCCTTATCTTTCTTATACCAAGTGTGTCATTGTGTGAAGGGACTATTATGTGCTTAAAAAAATACTTAGAAAATACACAGGGGGGGGGGGGGTGATGGAGTGTCCCACTTTTTGATTTTGAAAATCCGGTCACATTAACTTTAACCGGTTATCTTTTCACCAATGGTTTCACAAATTTTCTTATGGTATGTATTGTTTTGATAAATCACAATTGAAAATTTAAATCTTCGAGTTAGCTTCGATACCTATTTTCTCCGAGCAGAGCTCGGTCACCCGCTGGTTCATTTAAATCGTTGTTGCCTCATGCATAATTCGCCTGAAAAACTTAGTTTAAAATTAATATTTCAGGGAAATTTTATTTTTGTGTTATAAATCAGTTTGGAATGACGTCATAAATGTATGTAGCACAATCGGATTATTTTGAAAATGTCTTCATTATTTGCTTATTAAGAAAAAGAAAGGGCCCGTGTGCATTACGTGCTTATAGACCTAACCTGAATAGCATAACGTTTGGTTATATTATTAATTATTTTATGTCTCATTAATTAAAAATTTGTAAGAAAGAGTCCCGTTGTGCATAAAAAAAAAAAAATAACAAAGGTTAGTATAATTAATTGGCATTTAACCTATTTATAATTTAATTATAATTAAATAATTTTTATAAGTGGGAAGGAAGGAAGGCGTGGGAGAGAGGAAGGGCGGTCCTAAATACGAACTAGTTACAGTTGCTATTGTATTATTCTTTTTTATTATTGCAGAATGTATTTGAGAATAACTATGGGATTTATTATGTTTCTTTTTATTTCAGAATGTATTTGAAAATAACACGTTTGAGTGGATTTTTTTGAAGATGATCGACTGTTTACTTCTGTTCTGCAAACAAATAAAGCTTTTTTTTTTTTTTTCGAAAATCATTAACATTGGTCTGGAAAAAATTCCTAGAAGTAATATTTTTATATTATCACTACAAAATATTTCGAAACATATTAAACAACGATCCCTAGTGTGGCGAAGTGACTATATATAAAATTATTCCCGAATACCAAATAGAAGAATATATCTGTTTATAAAATAAAGCATAATTAATAATTACATAATTTTCGCCTTATCTTTTTGAATACCATTGAAATAAAACTGGATAATAATTAGCCATATCAAATCGCGTCTAAAGTTTGGAAGTGTTCATCAGCAAAAAAGAACTGTTTTTAAATCGGCTTTGTTTGAAGACAGAGGTTGCGATTTGATTCATACGTATTGAAAAGGTTGTTCAAGGATAATTAAAGGTAGAATACATCCATCCAATAATCAGAACAAGGAACTTTATTTTTAAGTTTTAATAGATATTATTTCCTTAAAAAATGCCGTCTTCATTATAGCGCAGCAAAGCGCTGCCCGTTGACGAGTAATACATTGCTTTCTTTTCTTCTCTTTCCTAAAATTTCGTTTCTATTCTACGCTTTTTGTGTGTAAAGATAACATGGTGAAATTGATTTATGAACTTGAACAAAGTTATTTATTAATCAGTATTTTCTTCATTATATGCATTTCCCCGGGGACGGTAAGTGTTTGGCATTCGCGGGTGGGGGGTATATGTGTCTGGGTGATTTGGTTTGATTATGGACTACGGTACAGGCTGTGGGGGTGTCTGGTGGGCGTTCTGGTTTTGCATTGGGTCATTCGTGGGTTAGGTTGGTGTGTCGATTCTGAAATTTTTTGCAGGTAAATTAGTATACAGTTAGAGTTTAGGGATTAGAATGGCGTGGATATCTTGGTAGGGTAGGGAGTAGTTTGAAACAGCATTGGTGCAGGATGGGTTTGGATGTAAGGTTCTGCGTTTTCATACTCATTAATCCTCTATTATTTAGTGCGATATTGCTAAAACTAGGTTTTTCCGTCCGGCGGCGCCATTGCTCTCCGTGAGGGGAGGATGATTTTGCTTTGTCCATTAGACTACCACAATTAACTGTGGGTTGGGTTCAAAATTTTTTATTGGGCAAGCCAAGTTTGGCAGTTTGTGTTAAAGGTTAAGAGGAGGTGTAAGTTAAATAAGGTCGATGTACCATACTTTATTAAAACTATACTCCATTTGAGTAAATTATTCAAACCAATTGATCTCAGACATTATTCTTGGGGTTTAAGTCATGGCTATTGGCAGGATGATCTAAATGAACAACACTTAGTTCATTTAACCAGTCTTCCATTTTGTTTGAAATGTGGATACTTGCATTAACATGCATAAAAAATCTAATCAAAAGCATAGTTTTGCCATGGAAAAAAGGAATTAAAGAATTTTCTAGAAATAATCTGCAATAAAGTGATGTTTGTCAGCCCTTCAGAAACATAACCTTGTTTCTTCTATCATAAGATATCGGGGCCCAAACCATCAAACTTCCACCACTAACATTTCTGCTGAAGACAGATCTTGGTTATTTCCGAAGACCATCCAAATTGAACTTTTTTCATCAGCAAATGTCACTCTTTTCCCATTTCTCTCCCTCCACCCCCACCCAATCCATTTTCATGTAGTTACGACTATATTTTAATAGCCTGTTCTTATGGTGAAGAGCAAGCTTTGGACAGCCTTCATTTTGGAACATTTCAAGTTCGACGACGATATCAATTTGTCCTACTCTTCGTGATTGTTCATAACAAATTCGCCCTGTAATGCACAAATGTTGACACAAATGGTAACTTTTTGGGATACAAGTCCAATAATCCTGCTTTTGTCCCTCGTCCCACGAGGGTTACACTTTTTTTAATGATGGTTTTTGCCGAAGTCAGAATGATTCTTCAAATATTTATGAATTATATTTATTGATCTTTTAATTAATATGCTAATTTCTCTTACAGATTTGTTACAATATTATATAAGGGTCATTTTTTAAATTTTTGGCTTCAGGCAGTCCCGCCAGCTTTCCTATTTAGTAAAATGGGAATAAAACAGATAAATTTCAACAAATTTGGCCTTAAACTTATTTATAAACACTGATAGTAAGCTCCCTTGAAGTTCAGATGAAGAACTAGTTAAAATATTTGGTACCTGGGCTCAAAATAAATTTGAGTTCATAAATCAATTTCCACCATTTGACATGCTTAAAAACTAAAATTAGAGAAATTTTTATTTAATATCATTTTTTGAAAAAAATTATGTGTGAAATTCCTTTATTGTGCTCAGAATATCCAACACACAAAATTTGAATTGTTAGCACTTAATACAAAGTGATATCTGGTGAAAAGAATCAATTCGATTGAGAAAAGAATCAATTTCCACCACTGTATGTGTGTCTTGTTATGTTTATTCAAATGTTCTGCATCTATAAAAACTAAATGACATGAATTTCAGCCAAAGAATAAACTATTTTTGTTTTTTCGTTATTTAAATATAAAATATAAAAAATTTCAGTAAAATATGTTTGAAAATATATACTTTTAAAGAGGGAAGTGCTAGATGAAAGGAAAAGAACTTCTGGTATATATTGGATAAATAGTTAAGTGGCTATGTTGTATCTTATTATTATTTTTCGAACGAGCACAAGTGTTTCATTTCTACATATGATAAATAAAATTTGACATAAGAAAATTTATTCTGATATTACTAAATTTACAATGATACCTATTTAAAGGAAGAAAAGAGTTTCTATCGAAACCAGCATAATTTAAAATTAATTTGTACCTTTTTCATGTGGTTATATTTCTTGAGAACTTCCTTGATGGTTTTAGTTCGAAACTATTTATTATCTATCTTTAAATGTTTTGAAATTATCCAATACTGTATCGATTTATAATCTTTTTTAGTGTATTTGTTAAAAGAAATGCTATCAAACCAAGAATTTTGATGTGTAATGTAGTTTATAAAATAATTTTATGACCTTTTTACCACTAAATCTCGTTAAAAATCATCTTGACTGGACAGTATACATAGTATTTCACCATTCAAAAAAAATTCTATGAGTCATCTTTGAGATCTGCATTCCTTCTACCCACGACAATTCCAGTTATGTCACATCAAAATTCTACTTTTACAAGAATTTTATCGCCCGTATCAGCATTTTTTTTTTATCAAACTGATGCACAAGTTTTTCCTGACAGTTGACAACTCAAACGCGTGTGTTTAAAACAAATGCGTAACATACTGACATTATGGACGAATTGAAAATTCCTATTTTCGTACCACCTGTAACTTGTCATTGCAACGGTAGAGAATACTACAATAGGACATGAGGCAATCGGCCTTGGCGAATGTCGTCTGGCTTAAGTGCAGCTCTAGTGTTGCATTGGTCATACAACCTAATTTCAAAAAACGAAAAAATTATTTGAAGAATGGACTTTCTATTGTGGGGGTTGTGGCACAACTTTCTTCCTGGTTGATAAACAACATCTGACTTTAATTTATCAAATTATCATCAACACTAATGTAATAATCGCCAATTTGTCAAAACCTACTTTTAAAAGTCTACTATTTATTAACATTAGTTAAGTATACTAATTCCTGCCTTGTATGGGCTATACAAGACATAAAACTTGGTTGAATTAACGTTGAACTAGAACTAAACAATGTAACGCTCCAAGTGCGGTGTTTATTCAACCAAAAAAAAACAACACTCAGTATTATTATGCTTTCATTATTCAGTATAATGGCACTGCTTTTCGACTAAAAAAAATCTTGTGTATTTTCTCCGTTTCATCTCTATAATTGTTTAAATAAAGTAAAAAAGCCAACAGTATTTTTTTTTCCGATGTAACGTCTTACAAAACGTTAGTTCTGATTCTCTAATATTCCGAAGCAATTGTTGCTCTTCTTTGTTTTTCTCTAAACGAGTTCAATATTAGAGTTTTTTCTTCGAAATAATGAACATTAATTAATGAACATAAACTCATTTAGAAGATTGGTCTTACTTAATTGAAAATGTAGTCATTATGATAAGTGTGATTGGGCCTTACCGTCACGATGTGGTGTATAAATCATTTCATTTTTCCCTTTTTCTTTTCCAACTTTAAGGCTTTTTTTCATTATCTTATTAGACTTTCTTATGTTTATTGTTATGCGATTAAATTAATATTAATTTCGTGCCCTATTGTACCATTTTTGATGATAGTTTGGCTTTTATTGAACAAAAGTTTATCACTTGCCATTTTGCTAATGGGCATTTACTGAGTTTCTTTGCATTCTGGTGTAATTTAAAGATTCAAAGCGTTTAAAATGAGTAAAAATTTCTAGCTTAAATTGGGGGGGGGGGGGAGATTTATCCGATTACTTGGCAGCGTAAATTCTCAAATTAAGCCCCGTGCAACGAGTATACAAAGCTATTACATGCATAACATAATTTAAATTTTCCAGTTTAGTGTTATATCTGTTTAATGTTTTAGTTCGTTTTTTTAACGTTGGCGGATACCTTATTTTGTGGAAAATAATACTTAATTGATTTTGATGATAATAAGTGATTTTTTTTATCTTCAATGTTAAGCATAGAATTAATATAATACTATCTTAGTTTAAATACTTCAGACTGTACTATAAAATATTTAAATGTTAAGGGTATATTAATTTTGCCATACATATAATTTTAACAAAACCTCGTTTAACAATAGCTATAACCATTGTTATTTTTTAAATGAAGTTTTCATTAATAACGAAAACGAACTTTAATTACTATTAAGATGCATTCGGTATGGTTTAGTTTAAGGGGACACGCGGTACCCAAAAATTTAAATCTAGTACTTTTATTGCTAGCGTTCAAATTTAACTATTTTTACAAAGAACTAACATTCAATAAACATATACAAAAAAAGTTATTAATATTGAAACGTTAGTTTTTTCAAAAAATTAAAAATATTAACGTTTTTTCAAAATACTACTCCTCCTACAATTAAAAGAATTTTTTTATAGATTTTTTTCAAAATGTTCCCACAACATCTATTAATAAGAGTTTGTATGGATATTGAGCTACCAGTTAAACAAAAATAGTTTTGTAGATTAATGTATAAAATAGCCAAAAATGAGATTTTTTTCTAAATTTTCAACTTCATCACTGTGTTTAAAAAAAATTCTAATCACACTTGACCTTATACCATACCAACTTATGTTCATGGTATACGCCTTAATACAGGAAAAAAATTTTGGAGATCTATATTTATTAACTTAAAAGCCTTAGGCTTTTAAACATTCATAAGCTAAAAAAAATTAAAATTCAAAAAATCAACAGAAAGTTTCAAAAACACTTTTACACATATTAATTTCAATAAACCTCTGTCATTACAAAGGATTCCTTTTTTTTTTTGCACTATCCTTATATCACAGAGTTCGAGCATGTTTAATTATTTCCTTTACAGCCCTAAATTTTGGGTACAGCGTCCCCTTAAATATAAAACTTCTACGACAGTTGTTGACTTCCCTCAGACGAGTTTTATTCCTATTTTAATTGCGCTTCTACGATAATTGGATATTTACTAATGTGATGGTAGCTTTGTGTAAATATTTATATCTCGTTTTCTGCTTTCTTAAACCTTGCTGTGTAATAGGTTTCAAATTCATGAAACTCTTAAAAATCAGTGTTTGTGCAAATTTTTAGGGGATGAAAACGTGTTCATAAGCAAATAAAAGTTGCTTATTTTTTTAAAAAATAAAAGTGATTAAATTCCATCGAAGATATTACTTAAGCTGATATGTTTATTTTCAAATGGTATTTGTTTGAATTTTTCACATAATTTGATCTTGTCACTTTGATTCGCCATGAGTTTTGTATTAACTAAAAAAGTTCAATTTGCATCAATTTTACACTATCCTTTTTCGCGAATGTAAAAGTGGTTGTGGGTTATTAATCTTTCAAGTCATGTTTTAGGAAATGGATTGTTTACAAATGGATTACCTACAATAATAGTGTTTACTCTTTGTAGATATGTCACTAAAATATTTTCTTACTTCATTTTACAAATTATAGTTGTCTTACCACCTTACCAGTGCTTATTGCTGATAATTTAAAAACGATTGTTGTATGGTAAAGGTAGCGTACTTTCTAAATGATTAAACTTTTCAGCCTGTTTTCGTATTTAAGGTACTTTTCCATATCGCGATTTCAAATCTTGCCAAGCAGTAACTTTGGCGACAAACACAGTTTGTTAAAGGTTACCTTTGGAAATATTCTGTTTGGTGGTTGTACATTTTGGCGAAATGAAAACGCGGCGTATTTTATAATCAAATTTGTTTAAAGACTCCTTAACTGTTTGTATGGATTACTGGAGCGCTAACGCCTACTATTACTCATAATAGAAATACCGTGAGTTCAAATGTCTGGAGAGTTTAGAATTGTTTATATTTTTATCTTTTTATTTTGAGTTGAGATAAATTGAAAAAGAAACTTATTGTTTAGTTATCGTCCCTTTTTGCCAATATATTTCACAGCCAGATCAATTGTAGGAGAAAAGAAAATAATCTAACTTGATAAATATCTGCATTGCACTTTCTGCTTTTGTTTAACTTGTGTCTTTTATAATTATGTTCTTGGTTTTTTTTTACAAAGCACTTAACTTCCTTCACCTTTTGTTTGAGTTTCCATTCTTTTATTTGTCGATTTCGAATTGACAAGTTGACATGTTAGTTCCTCCCCCTTTCTATTTCTCGTTTTCGCTTAAGCACTTTTAGAAAAAGAGATTGTCTGCTAAATGTATATGTTAGAAGTAAACTCCTAATATAAATACAAACTCCGCGAAATGTCTTTCTGGCCGAAATTGTTTTAGTGTTGCAATGTTATGATTTGATGACTTCTTTAACGCAATATTTTTGCCACAAATTCATTTTTATAAGGTAGTTTAGTTAAGTGGAAGGTAAAATTAAACTTTAGGATGGATTCTTTACTGTAATTGGAATTTAAGTAAAGAATGCATCCTATACGCTATTTTTTAAAGCTTTTTTTTTTTTGTTTTCAGTTCCTTGACCAATAAGTCAGTATTTTTCTTGAAACTTCCTATATGCAAAGGTTTTATTTTATCATAAAACGTACAGTGGCCGCCGCTTTTTGGAATCACTGGTTAATTGAATCAGCCGCTTAATTGGAATAAATTTCGTAGAACAGAACGGAATCACTTTTTACATTGAAAATCCGCCGCTTATCGGAATCAAATCACCTTTTTACCGCCGTTTTAAGGACTCAAAAAATTCTATAAAACTTCCTTTTTTCTACGATTCGTGGTATTTTTTTTATCCCTAATGACCTCGAACTACAAATGCGAACCAAAGAGGCGCCGACGAATCCATCTTTAAAAAAAGGTAAATCGCAGAAATTGTATTATTAAGGCAAGGATTGAGAGAGAGAGAGAGAACTATAGTGGGGGGGAGGGGGTAGATTGGAAGGAATTTGTAATCGACACGTGTGCATGAAGGTGTAGACAGTAGACTCATTTTGATTTTTGATCGATTAAATTAAGTACGTGTTTTTCGGAGTGTTATCGCGATGTTTAAACGGAAAGATTTTAGCTTAGCCAAAAAATATGAACTCCTAAAAAATATTTATAATCTGGAAAAATGCAGCCAAAGAGAAGCTGCAATTAAATTAGGACTTTCTCAAGCAACTTTATGTAGGATTTTGAAGAGAAGAAATGAAATTATAGAAAGTTGCCAAACAGAGGCAAGCCCAACATAAATCGGAAATGTCAGCGAGTTATCAAAGCAGAAGACGTAGAAAACGCTCTATTAGAATGGTTTAAGGCCGCGAGGAGTAAAAATATGCCGGACTCTTCAAATATTAAGAACTTTAGAGCAACGGGGTGTTATGTGTGATGATTATAATTTCTCTTATGACATTGAAAGGAAGGTAAACGAACTTATCAGTTATACGACAACGCAGGCGAAAACAGCGAAGTATTCATTCAAGTAAGCAAAATTTAACTAAATTTTAGTACTATAGTAAACATTGTTGTTTATGCTTTTAAAGTTTGTTTTAAAATTATACATAATATCGTTCAAATTATTAAATTTTTGTAGGTATTTGTATAACTCTGGATTTTATTAAACATAACGTGTTTTTCTTAAAAATATGTAGAAAAAATAATACTCAGTAGCAAGTATTAAAAAAATCATTATGTCTCTTGATGACAACTTTTTCTTTATAATTTCATGACTTTCGGTTAAATGGTTCAGCCGCTTTATTGGTTCAAAACGTACTGGGACGGATGTGATTCATTTAAGCGGCGGCTACTGTATTATTATTTTTAAGATGAATCACCATTTTTATGAGGTTCAGAAAAAAAACGTTTACACTTGCTGTTTAAACTTAAAGCATCCTATATCTAAAATAAATTATTTGTAACTCTTTTACCCTTACCATTTAACTATTTTACATTAGCATTATAGATCATTTGTTTTCAATTCAAATTATTGTGTAAAAGTAAATTGTCTGCTTTGTTTAATTTCAGAAAAAAAAAATAACTTCGTTTCCTTCTTTCTTAAATGTATTGGTTACCTTTACAAACTCACATTGTATCTTGGGAAATGTTATTTATCCACGAATGTTATATCCGAAATGTTTTTGTGTCAGAAATTATTTTATATTGTTGCATTGTTAAGATATGATGACTTCTTTAACGCAACTTTTTTCCACACATTCATTTTTAAATGAAAGTAAATGCAATGTTTAATTCTACCTGTCACTTTAAATTAAAGAATCCTTCTTATATAAGCTGTTCTTAAAGTTTTCTCATGCTCAGTTCAGTGACCAAGGAGTCAGTGCCGCTTTTGACGCAATTCAAGTCAATTGTTTGTTAAAATGCAGTTGTTTTGAAACGGTTTAACTATATGCAAAGGTTAAACTTTTATCATAAAACTTATTTTTATTTACAAGATGAATTGTCATTTTCAATCAAAATTAGAAAGTTTACATTCATTTTGCATCATATTTGTGAACAATTTTGTTTGTAACTCTGAAACTCTTATTATTTAACTGTCTTCCGTTTACAATATGGATTTTTATTTATAATTAAATTCGAATTGTTGTGTAAAAGTCAAATACCTGCTTTGTTTTATTTCAGTAAAATCTAGCTTTGCTTTCATCCTTCTTAAACCTCCAAAAATTTATCTTGGTAAACAATAACCAGTTGCTTTAGCTTTATATGCTTACATTTTATAATGCGTGATGAGAATTAAAGTAACTTTAATATTGCATTATTGCTTATAGTGTATGAATGCACTATGCAAACTATATTCATAAATTGACATAGCATCTGTCTTGAAAGTTAATAAAGTAAGATAAAAACCTATTACTTAAGTTTGGATCATACACACAAATTTATTTCTATAGTGAAATTCGATTATTTGATTTAACCTAAAAACCTAAGACCATTTCTTTTATTTTAGAATCCTTATTTTTCATGGCATTCAGCAATTCAATATTCGATTCCAAAATGTCGACGCTCTTTCGCTATAGAACGTTACACGCTTTCCATGTTGAATTTCGATATTGACTATATAGATATCGACTATCGTTTCGATATCGACTATAAATTTCAAAATGCACTGAAATTCGGGGTGGGGTGGGAGGGGCTATCAGGTAGATTTGGATATAGTAGTTTCTTGTATAGAAATGATCCATGTTTATGCTCATTTTAACCTTTCTTACTTTTCATTCGAACAGTGGTTCTGCTCTTTGAAACGAAGCACGTAACAAAACATTTCGATAGTAAAGAGTGGACATTCGTATTCGTGTCCCGATTTCTTTACGTCCATTCCCCTTTCTACTATATAGTTCTATACTATACGCACTTGTATCATTCATGTGCACAAGAAAGAAAGTACCAGATTTCATTTTATTCAACACAAATTCAGAAAAACCTCGCTAACCCCTTTTACTTTTAACACATACATACAAATCGGGCATTCTGCTTGCCAATGTCGAAGAACCGGACACACGCTCGGATTATGTTCCTCCGTTTGTTTCCACTTAAATGGAATAAAAGAAGTGCCGACCTATAAATGAATAGCGTTCTAATGGAACAGCGGGTTTGTAATCGCGCCCATTACAACCTCTGCGACAATAAAGAGCACCCGTGGGAACAGGCCTAACGTAAATAAACATGGGATGTTGAGTAATTTACTTGTGTTTTCATTTTACAAAGTGGTGATGTGTGGTAACTGTTGTATTAAGAGCCATTTTATTTTAGTGGATGAAAATCTTGTAGCATGTGAATTCGAATGGCTTCATCCATTATTCTGGTTATTTAACTTTATGACCTTCGGTTCTAAAGAACGTTCCTAAATTTTATCGTGTGTTTTACATTCAATGTTTAATACATGTTGTACTTGTTTCGTCCCTCGTTTGCGAAATTTCCTCGCTGTTCAATTTTCTGGTAGTGACTTGCTTATTTTTATTCGAATCATTTATCATTTGAATTTGTTTTCTATGGGGTCCAGTAAAATCCTATTATAATTTTTATATGCTATAGCTTGCTAATCTTTACGCGTACAAGTGTTATGCATGTTCCTTTATTACTATCTCCTTGAGTACTTAAAGTACGTAAAGTGAGTACTTAAAGTGAAATCCTATTATATTTCGTATGTGCCATACTTGCTAATATTTAATTATTTATATTTTTAAGTGTTTTGTATATCCCTTTATTACTATCTACTTGGGAACTTAAACTACGTTTTTATTCTCACTTGATTATCTTTTGCCTAGTTTTGATAGCAAAAATTAATAAAGTTACAATTGGTTTTGTATCGATGATCTGGTTCTGAAACCTTCAATTTACACGCGTTCGCTGGTATTATTTATTCAAAAGAAAGCTGCTTCGAGCAGGAACTACATTTGGATTTCCCATTTCGACTCCCGGCTGTGTTCCAAAAATACTACAGGCGAAAGTTGTTTTGTTCTTGATAGCTTCACTGGTAGTGTTCTGCACCCCCAAAATCGGAAACCTATTGATTTTCTCATCATACTTCGAGTTCGATTTGATTGAAAGGGGAAGTAGGACTCCCACTTACGTGACTGCTTCTCCTTTTTGCCTAGGCACCAAAGTTAGCTTTAGCCATTTATTACAACCGAGCTTTCCGATATGCGATGAATAGTTGGCTTTTTTTTAATACGTTCCTTAGACGCTAAAGCTAAAATATGTATGGGTGTTTTATTCTGGTCCGTGGTGGCAAGAGTGTCAGTGTAGATCTAGTGTGGCTTTCGTCATCAGCCAGTAAAGATTGTTCAATATTTGTATTATTCCAATAATTGTATTTCCTCTATAATTGTAACATTCCTGTTTAAATATGAATAAAAATGGAAACGCGTTCTCTAAATTTTCGCACCGGTTTAAGTTTGATTATTAGTTAATTATGTGCTTGTTATGTTGTTCATTAAAGTTAAGTTGAGTTAAATTGAAAGACAACATACTACATTTAACTTAACGATGTAATTGAAATACTTATCTTTGCTCTTAAGAATGAGTGCAGCGTAATCGCCAAATAGTTTGTGTAACTTTTGTGATAATGTTTGGTTTGTATAAGATCTCTGGTTTGTTTGTAAAGATATCAATTGTTTGTGCAATAAAACTATTTTACATCGGAACATAAAATAACCATTTTGGTAACTGGATCGTATGTAATAGTATTACTGGTGATATTATTCATTTATGATGCTGTGATTTTTTTTTTTAATTTACTCTTTACTTAATCTTTAATTCTTATATTTTAAACTTTTGAAAAGGTACGATGTTGTTAGAGATGGAATCAGAAAAGAGGGAAAAGAGATTTTTTTATTTTTCCAAAATTTCATTTTTGCTGTTTCAATTAAAATGAGTTTCATGGGCGTATTTTTTTGTACACTTGTATCTTTCCGGGTTTTTTTTTCTTTTTCAAAATTGTATATTTGTGTTTTGATTCATCTGAAACTATGACTCGTTGTTACTAATTTATAAAAGTAAAATATTTGTAGGACAAAATATGTGCTTTCTTCTTATAAAACTAGCTAATGAACCAAATAGCTTTTATTATCGGCCGAGACATTTTGTTCTGCTCGTGTCCTTATTCGGCAAATCAAACAGAGAAATATTTGTTCGACTCCGGTAAAAGTAGAACGCTTTTGTGAGCAGCTGGATACTGATACCCACCCACATGCATATATGAAAATAGTACTATATTAACATAGTACTTTATGTGCGCAGTGGTGACAGCACAAATCACTAGCAACTTATTGGAAATGCTAGATAAATGTCAACACAAATGACATGAGTTAAGCAATTTTTTTAAATCTCGCAATGTTTAAGATATATATTTTACAACTGTACTTTGTAGGATAATGTTCCTTCCTATACACTTCATAAAAGTTGACGTTACTTTTCTAGAGCCCAGGAAAGCTCTAGTAATTAAACTTCATTTTTCATCTTAATTGAACATGTGATTTTCAAATAGGTTTGAAAAAACACTTTTTTTATAATTGATATAAATTTTTATTTTTTACATTTACTTCTAATATTGTATGTTGCTATATTTATCGTATTTTATGAATGGCGCTTTATTACTTACTGGTTTCATTGATTCTGTAAAATTTATTAAATGTGTTTTTTTTTTAATAAATCTGTTGAAATACTGTTTGTGGAAGAGGAATAAATGTTCAATGAGAGGAAGTCGACAAGGGATTTTCTCTGTTGTAAAGTTTGCAAAAAGTTATACTCTGACAAGTGCTTGGGGAAATCCTCCTATTACTTCTTTGGATTTCATTGGCTTCATTTCCTCTAAGGTATCGAACCCAAAAATATTAAAATTTCCTGTTAAAAATAACACCGAAATTTTCTTATTCCCAAAAAATATAAACAATTAGCTGACCGCACAAATGTTATAATAATTGGCGATTTCTTTTCCTATTGACCTAATTTCGATCATCATTTCAGTCTTGCATATTCTTTAATAATTAAGAAAATATGCATACTACACATCAAAATTAGTTTGATTTCAATTTATTTAGATATTTTACGTTTTATGCCTGTTTTAATCAATTTAAACATAGTCTTTTGCTTCATATTTTTAAATAAAAAAAACTAAATTAAAATGGGAAAACTTTCCAATTATGTATTTGAAATTTAAAATTTCAATAAAAGCGTTCCATTAACTTTTGATTTAAGAGCCATAGTTTACAAAACACTATTAATATTGTGTTTGTAACGGTTAGATAAATATTAGTCTTAACTTCTAAGAAAAGCAATCTATTTCTTTGTATTGATCACCGCAGAAACTTTGGTAAACACAAAAGTGCGCTTTTATCGCATTAGTTTTTGCTTGTTATGCTTATTCCTGTCAATTCTAATCATCTACTTCTTCGAATGTTTTCGCAAAGAGTAATTTGCAGAATTCCATTCCATTTTGTTAATGTAAAGGGTCATCTTATTTTTCACGTTGTTCTAATTCAAATGCAAATTATTGCTGTTTAATTGTTTTCTCATAGACTAACATACACTGCTGTTAATAGTTATATATATTTTCTTTTGAACAATGTCGTAAGAAATTCTTTTACAATCTTAAATACTAAAAACTAAATATTTTTTGTTTCAGTTAATTTTGTGCATTACTGACCCCTTACACTCTTAAAACGAACGAGCGATTTTAACTCAGTCTGAGTTAATTTTTACTCCTCCAGTCTAGAGAATGCACTTCTCCTACAGGAGTGGATCCTTTGTGTGTTAAACCTCCGACAGGATCACTCCAAACGAGTGATTTTAACATAGTCTGAGTTAATATTCACTCCTTTCCAGTGTCGAAAATGCACTTCTCCTACTGGAGTGGATTTCACCCTTTTGTTTTAAGAGTGTAGAATGTATCAATATTTCATTTTTCAAAAATAATTTCATCACTCTATTTTTCTTTTTAATTCTCTGATTGTCTTTTTATCCAATTGAGCTCTTGGATATCAATGATATAAACATTTCTTCTATTTGTAAAAGGTTGTTACTTCAAGCAAAACGGTAAAGCTTTCAAATTGGTTTCTAAATCCATTTTGCAGAATAAAAGCTTAAATGAGATTTTAAAAAAGATCACAAAGTTTTCGGTAGACTTTTTTTATTGTGTTTACGAAAAGAATGTGACCTATCCTTAAGTTGTCAATGTACATAAAATCATTAAATTCTCCACCCCACACGATAATAAAAAAAAATTACCGGGCTTTTTAATTTTGTAAGCACTGTCGGAAATTCATATTCCAGATTTACGAAAATTTCGCATTAACGAAATAATGTGTGATAAATGCTCCGAGTAAACTTTTCGTTAAATTGTGGTAAATATATTTCTGATATACGTGTGGTCTAGAGTCACGGTGGAAATTATGCTAAATTTGTCTGGTGATTAAAAAAAATCCTCAAGTGTGTGATTTTCATTTCTGAGAGTTAGGAGTTGTTATCAAGTTGCACAATACACAATTCCTATTTTTAAAATAGCATTATACTCAATCACTATTTAAAAAAAAAAAAAAATACTTAAGGCTTTCCAAGAAATCTTATCCCCTGTGATCAGACTAGTTCGGTACAATTTTCGGTTTACTTGAGGTTTAGGATGTCCTGACCTCAGGTTAGGCCAAAATATATCAGAATTAGCCCAAGTGTGGTGAGGGATGTTCCGCTTAGGCAATATCTTCAACGACACTTGCTGAAAAAAGACATAATGGTTTACAAGAAACTTATCTGTGCAACTAGTCTGTGATCAGACTTGTCTGTGTCGGTACAATTTTCGGTTTAGTTGAGGTCTTACCAAGCATGACCACACATTAAACGCATCTCAGGCAAGCAAATTTCGCAATACTCAAAATGTCAACCAATATTTAAAAAATAATGTTTTCCAATAAACTTTATCTGTGCAGCTAGTCTGTGATCTGACTAGTTATCATCTGTGTCGGTACAATTTTCGGTTTAGTTGAGGTCATACCCAATCATGACCACACATCAAACGTATCTCAGGTTAGGTCAAAAGTCTATCAGAAATAGGTCCGTGCCTGGTGAGTGATGTTCTTGCTAGGGTAATGTCTTTCACCGACACTTGCTTTGTTGTTCTTCGAGCGCGTTTCACGTTTTCCCCATCTATGCGATCATCGTTCAATTTAGATGTCCATTGATTTTCTTTTGTACACCTCTTCTATCACCTGTGCGTGGGCTTCTAGTATCTCTTCGACTGTACGCTGCGTTGGTTTGGTAAGGTTGCTTCTTTGATTCGGCTTACTTTGAGTCAAATATACCGGGTGGCCCAAAAGTAGCCTAACGGTTAACGTTGTGCCACTGGTAAGAGCTATGGGTTATTTAGAACAGGTATTTGACATAGTCGTGCTTAGTTTTGTTGGCTGGCTAAAATAAAGTCGCACTACAGCGTATCTTATCCAAAGAGTAGCAATTCGTGGACTTCGATTGGTTAGTTTCGAGTTATCTTCGGTTTATTAGACCTTATACCGACCAGGCTATCCCGGCCCCGTTTATTTGTTTGATGCTCTAGAAATATGCAAATGTCATCAGAGGACGTAACTTCGAATCCCGTAGACAATTGAGCACCTTCGGGATTAAGAAGTAAATATATGTATGTAAATAAAGCTGTCAGTTTTGACTATGGTTCTTAATTACAATGCCTGTCAACTATAACTCTCCTGTAGCTCTAGTTGTACTACGATAATTCAACCAAACTAAACTTAACCTTATTGAAATTTGAAATAACTGTTTCTGTATAAATAACCGTATACCTAACTAACTGTTAGGCTACTTTCGGGCCACCCTATATATTTTTGAAAGTACAACAAACTGGTCTGCAGCTATTGCATTGTCCATCCTTGGATATGAGAACAAGTGGATTGCCTCCCTTAAGATGTATCATAAATCCCTGATATTGTTGTCACAGAGATATTGAAAATAAGCTAGAAATTCTAAAACGATTATGAATTTTTCTGCTTCGATACCATAGATCAATTGTGATTGATTTAAGATACTTTAGTTAACTAAGTATTTGGATGGTGCTATGCTATGCATATACGATATGCTATATTATGCTATACTTCGACGATATGCTGTATTTTAAGCGTATCGTCGAAGACCATTTCATTTCCCTTAGACTTCGTAAAAACGTTTAGAAATGCATATTTATTTTTTATCTATTCCACTCTCAAAAAAACTGCAGTTTATTTTGTTTAATTAATCTATAAATTATCATGGATAATCTGAAAAAGTCAGTACATTTTTAAATTTATGGAGAGTCGCTGGACTTATAAGGTGGTATAAAGATATAGTTCTTTATAAAATGTTTACTATAGTATTTTTCTATACTAACTAGGTAACACTAACACAGTTTCGGTAATATTTGATGGTATTGATAACTTAGTGAAGAAATATCGAAACAAGTACATATAAATCTTATTCTTGACAAAAAAAATACCTATACAATTTCGACAAAACAACAAAGAGCCGTATCTGCAACACATTCAGAGATGAAGACGCCGATACGTGCGCCCACAATAAAAATCATCACCATTTATTTTGAAATTTACGACCAAAAGCGGGTTAGGAGTATTTTTCTGATGTGACTGCTGAAATGGCTTGGGTCGTAGGTAGAGAGATTCGAGATTTACGGTCAGAGATATGGTCATTGTTATATTGGTCCGGCCGCTTGTGGGAGTCGGAAAGTTTTCTGTTTTTTTCCTCTGTTTTCCATCCATTATTGTTTACTAGCTTTATGTCTCGGCGTTGCACGGGTTTATCCTTAATAATGCACCGTCTCTAACTCTAAGTTTATATATAAATGTCCCTTCGTCTTTCCATTGGTAAACATTGAGTAAATGGATTTCGGAAATGTGGTTAGAATCGATTTGAGTAAATCTGATCAAACTTTAAAAATCAATTAAAATTTTAAATATGCATAATATCAAATTGAACTAGCTATTGCTTTTACACTTACATGCAATTTCTTTCAAAGCTTACATTCAGAAATTTCGTAGCTGATTGTGATCAATATTTGTTTTGTATAAAAACATCGTGCCTATTTTTTTAAAAATCAGTGTATTTTTAAAATTTGTTCAAATTGGAAATAATATCAAATTAGTTATTATTTTATGAACTTGAGGGATTTACTTTAGGGACAATTTTAAGAAAGCCACCCAGACACAAGACAATTTTTTTTAAAATCTTATTTAAAAGTTTTCCTCAACGTATAAAAATAACTTTTACCAAAGAAAAAAAAATATTTGCCTGTGTTTTATCCTTAATCTTTGGGTTATGATTCTTAATGTCTTTTTTTTTGTTCATGTAATTTAGTTTGCAAATCCAAATGAATTTTTACTTTGAGCTTTCATATTTTTTTTCACTTAAATTTAAACCTAAGAAAAAAGTCATTATCATTTAACCTACTTTCGTTCATAGCGATTCCGTATCTCAAACACATACTTACATTTCCTCATTTTAAAAATAACGAATGTTTGTTTTAATGTAAAATTAAATACTTGATGGGATTTACTTTAATTATTTTTAAATTAAAAAACATAATCATTAATGCGTTTTTTTCCTTTTGCTAATATGGATTTTAAACGAGAAATTACATGATGTAATCTAAGTGTTGTTCAACTGAAGTATCAATTTCAAACCTTATAAATATTGAAGTGGTGTTTCATTTAAACCAGCTTTTGGTGGAACATTTTAATTGGAAATTTATTTTTTATACAACTCATTAAGAGGTTCCGGTTATAATTAAGTTTGTGGATTAAAATGGTTGATATATAAAAACTGATAGTTTAAAGGATTGATAGAAAATCGCAAATATATGGGATTTTTTGTAAAGAAAATTAATGAAATGATGGTATAAGAAGCTAAAGAGTAATGGAACAAGTTTAAAGTTATATATTATCAAACCACCAATGCAGTATTTAAACTATGGATCCCAATTGGACCATTTTTTGTTTAACCTAAACGTTTCAAAGCCTTTCGATCAACATATTTTTTATATAATTTCAAAGCTTCATTGTTCCATTGCTCTATTAATATTATCTTAGCAAAATGAAATTCTTCATAACTTCTCTTGTCAATGCCGTATTATTATGACACTCATCCCACATGACTTCTCATTTTGCAGTTATTTTTAAATGCAACACCGTGATTTTCCAAATTTTTGGGGTTTCCCATTTATTTTTTTCACGAAATCCGCTTATTTTTCTGTTCTTTAAAATATAATAATAAAAAAAACTTAAATGCCAGAAAATAATAGAATACGATTTCTTGCCTAAAATAAGCGAGCTTAGTTTTGAAGAAGCGTTCAAACGGGCTCTTGAAAAAATAGGATTAACTCAAGGAAGAGAATAGTTTTGAATATGGAAATTAAATTCTCTTTAAAAAGTCTATTTTTTTTTTCTTTCCTGGTAGTCTAATCTTATTTCGTATGATATGAATATAAAATTTCAACTACTTAGCTTCACGAAATCGATCGCACTATTTAACTCAGTAACGGCGATTGTCATAGAAATTTTTTTTCGCAAAAATCAGCTTTTTGCTTTAGAGTCAGTCCCATAGAGCTAATGCATTAGTTTTGAAATCACGACTTTTGACAAAGAATTGCTTTGTCGTGTTATCTCATTTTCACCAGGTATGGGAATCATCATAACATCAATTTAAAACAAAATTGGAAAAAAATATGTATAATAGCCGGTTATTTAAATTAATTATTTATTGATTAAGGTTTAAAATAGTACCGGCGTCTGCAGCATATTTTTGGCATTTTAAAGCTCAAAAACATATAATTAGATAACTAGAAAACATTTTCGTTTCGAATTTGTTTCATTTCGATGTTATGTTGATTCCCATACCTGGGGGAAAAGGGCTAACATGGCAAAGTAATACTTCTGTGGAAGTTTGATTCTGAAACAAATGCATTAGCTGTATGGGACTGACAATCCCTCTTAAGTTAATCGAAATAAAATATATATAGATAATACAAAATTAAGGCCACGGTACTGAACAATTTTACGTAGGATAAATTTCTGTTTTATGGTCTTCATTTGTCAAAAGTTAGTTGTTGTTTTTTTTTCGGTAAGGAAAGCGTAAATGGTATACACAAATAGGTCGTTAATGGTTTAAATGTTATAAGTGTAATATTGAAAGGTGAAAGAGTCTATGGACTACGAAAGTCCAATATTTTTTAGACTTTTTATTATTCTTGTTTATATAATTATGTGCTACTTTCTGAAAAGTCTTCTCTTATTTTGAGCTATTCTACGATATGGTCGACAACAGTTTCAAAAAACTATCTTTTTTTAGATATTGTTTTATAAGGTTTACGAGTTGCAATTTAGACTTAATTTTTAGTTTTTATAGAGGTGAATTAACTCAATAGAAATATAATACGGAAGTGACATTATGCATGCATTCAACACACTTTTAAATCGCGATAAAAACCAGTTACGCTGTTTGGATAATAAGATTTATCCTCGGAAAATGTTTAGCACATTTTTCCCAACTAAATTTAACGTCTATAATAAAATTGCCATCTTTTTAGCCGTTTTTTTTTCCCGCATTTTACGTTGTAATAATGTAATCATCCCTTTTGTTCAATGTATTGTATATTTTTGTTTACACGTTTGAGCATTTTGTTATTACTTATAACTTGCGATGAGTTATTAAATACTGGGTATATTAAAGAGATTACAAAAATAAAATTATTTTATTTAACTACTAGTACTTTAACACAATTTTGTTTTTAAAAAATAATTAAGCGTCACACAAGTGTACTCTTTCAAAATAACTGCCGTTTTTCCTTCATTTTCTATTTTATTGGTTTACTTTTTATTTGCTTAACAAAAGAGCATTGAACCACACTTTCTTATGACTTTTAATTAAGAATTTTCACTAATTAACCCATCTATTATGCTTTTTGCTTAAACACAGCCGATGTTCGCCGTGTAAAACGTAGAAATTAAACTTGGGTGCATTAAAAAAAATACTCCGGAGAAATGTTCTTAAATGTCTTTTGTTAATTGATTAATAGTCTTCGCGCCTTTTTCTAATTACAATAGTTGTTTTATTTTATCACTGTTTTACAGACATTTCGTTTTTATTCTTTTTCTTAGATAATAAGTACTAATATATATTTTTATATATACTTTTTCTCCTTAAAAACAGTTTTGCCTAAAATTGAATTACAATTTAATTCTTTATTTCTAAAGCACTTCTTAATCTATATTAAATTAAATTTAGAAAATTATGTTTTTTGGCCAATCTATTTAATCAATATCTATCATCTATTTAATACTGTTCTTTGTAGCAAAACCTTTTTAGGGGATGCATTCATTTATTTTTGAAAAAAAAAATCTTATTTGTTCAATAATCAATCTTCAATAAACTATCACTAAAAAACTATGCATTTTAAGTTTTAAAAAGTTCTTGTTGTTATACACTACTATTCATAACTGTTTAAAATTAAAATGATTTATTTTTTTATTTTTGTAGTCTACTAAAAGTGGTCCAAGCCGATTGAGTAACTCTTGTCCAGCACTGTATATGACATCAGGTATTTATTTGTTTTGTTTCCTTTTCTTTTAATTTATAATGTTTTGCTCCTTTTTCCCCTTTCTCCTTAAAGTTTAATGTACTTGTGATTTTTTTAAAAATATAGTATTAAAATTGGATAAGCATATTTGGAAAATAAAGATTCTTAAATGCTTCATTTAAAAAGTTGTTAGAAAAATTCATCTAAGTTGTGCAACAATTTGTAGCTAATTACTTAAAGGATAATGTTTAATCAAATAATATATTTTAAGCAAATTCTACAAAATATTATAATTATAGTTCATGAACCAGCACTGCACAACAAGTTTAACAGAGTGATCTCAAAAAACATGGCGTCAATTCTGGAACTTTCAATAAATAATTGAACATCCCCCTCCCCCCACCAAAAAATTATATTACTTATATCATTCTAGCAAGTGATAAATATCATTATATTAAGAAGATGAATAAAATTTTGAACTTCTACCTTTCCAGCAAATATTAATAAATTACATAAATGGGAATTATGGTCGTATTGGAGCGCCAAGATGGCCAAAATTGGTATATCCTTTGATAATTTAATAATTATTAGCCCTTTGAGGAATAAGCAAATTGGCTGAATTGTAAATTTGTTTTTACCTCATGAAATTAAAATACATTTTTTAATGAAAATTTAATACTTTTAAATTAAAAACAATACATTACTGCCGGAGATGTTTATGCATGACTGGCCCATACTAAAAAAAAGTTAAATTATAAAGTTTATGAATTAAAAAAAAAATATTTGTGTTGCCTTAAACCCTGAAACTCTGCGTTGCTGGAAACCATTCAGGTGATAATTTTTGTATGTCATTATGTCTTAGTCTTTAAGAGGGTAAATTTGTGTTCAGTTTTGTGGCTACAATGTTTCTGCTCCAGTATTTATAATGGTGCTGCTATTGTTGTGAAAAAAATAATCACTTAAAAAAATTGCATACTGGTGCTATCAAAATTCCCATCCCTACAATAACTGTTTAAAAAAAAATCTCCAATATTTGATCTCCCGAATTTCTCCCTTCCCATTGTTTCTCAATTCCAACTCTCCCTTACAGGTGAGGATTGTGGTGCCTGCCTGGATGGAAGCATGAGAAACGTCCAGTACCGGAGGACCTCCCTCTCCTCCCCTTCCTGCCCCCCTTTCATCGAACCCTTCAGTGTGAAGATCCATGTCAACGACCTCACCCCTGCAGCATCCCAGGAATTCCTCAACCTGTGCTCAACCCTCACGGCTGAGGGGAAGTCAGGGTATGTACTATAGTCCTAGTTTCATTAATTACTCATTTGAAAACATTGAGCTATAAGGGAAATTGAAGTGAAGTATCAGTGAGCCGAAAACCCACTCGCGCCATTTTGAGCGAACAGGGCAGAAAAGGACTATTTTAACTACACTTGTATGCAATGCTTGTATGAGACCCCCCTATCATATTGAGTTGGACTTCTAAATGTATTTTAACATTTTCAGTTTGAAAGAAATTAATGTTCTTTTACTTGAAATTCCAACTTTTTTAAGAAATAACAGTGTAAATCACTAACTAAGAACCAGCGAAGACGAACCTAATAGCGAAATAGGTAAGTTTCTAGGTTTTTGCCCTGTTTCTGCTGCAGTGCGGTGTATGCCTTGGCGTTTCGTTATTGAACCGGTTCGTTTGCTGCCCTGTTCAGTGAATCACACACCTCACTCCACTTTTCTTCTAGCTCAATGTTTGAAAATTTACTTTACCCATTAAGGGATAACTAAACTTTGGGAATGCCATTAACGCCTTCTTTACTTATAAGAAACATTAACTTTAGATTTTTTTTTTATTTGTTTTTTGTGTCATTTAATTGGATATACATAAATTGTTTAGGACTATGGTCTTCATTTGTCTTATATAAACTAAGGCAGAAAGCTCACTTTTACGTGGCAGATTTTCTTGCCGATTTTCATTAATGGGTTAATAACTTTTACCTAAGACTAAGGATAACTTTCAATTTTTAAAATTCATTTATAACCAGACTTAATTTGTCCTACATAAATTTTTCGGTGTTATGGTTCATCATATGTCTTATACTTTGTTTATTTAGATGATCTAAAGCAAAAAACATATTTTCGCATGTCATATTTTCTTGCTAAAAATCTTTAATTAGCATTAAGCAGGAAATTTAATTATTTAAAGAAATGAAGATCTTTTAAATCCCTGCAATTTTGCTTGTGGGTCTCAATAAATTACAACACCCATTGCCTTTGTGTAGCTCTAGTGCTATGATAATTCAACTAAAACCTTAATTTCTTCAATAATTGAGTATAATTTTGAATATAACTCCTTATTTTTTTAATTGCATCTTTAAAAACATCTTTATTGCTCTTAATGAATAGAAACCTATACGAACCCTGGAAATCCCCCTACGATGGCAACTGTAAAAGGTCCACCATCGGCGGTACCACATCTAAACGGCTGGCAAAGAGGTCCGGCAAGAAAGTCCCAGCTCGAAGACAAAGCTGGTCTTCGCTAGGAGCTGGGGAATCTCAGGAAGAGGAAGTGAAGCAGGTGGTTCAGAGGAGGTAGGTATTCCCGGTATTATTCCCTGTAGAAACTTAAGATTAATTCAGTATTTAGACAAATTGAAGCCCAGTGGCTGAGAGGCATTACATGCCATCGGTCTTAGATTTATATCCTGGAGTGGGAAAGGTTAACACTTTACCGACCGGCCGTTGATTAATCGACGTTTAGTTCTCAGTGCATACCAACCGGCCTTCAATTAATCGACTTTTGATCTTTCTATTGGATTTGGTTAGGTTAGGTCTTCCCTGTATTTATTGGTGACATAAGAAACTTAAGATTAAGTCCGTATTTGGACAGATTTAAGTCCAGTCGCTGGGTGGTGTTACATGTCATTGGTCTTAGATTTATATCCTGGAGTGGGAAAGGTTAACACTTTACCGACCAGCCTTTGCTAATCGACTTTTGATCTTTCTGTTAGATTTGGTTAGAAAGTACAAACAACCGGACATTGTAAAAGTCATTAAGTCAAACCGCTTTCGATGGCTAGGACACGTTTTTCGTTTGGATGATCAAAACCCAGTAAAAAAAGTGACATTCTCTAAACCAGCTGGAATTAGAAGAAGAGGTCGCCCCCCAACTAGATTGCTGGATACAGTCGAGGAAGACCGACAAACCTTAGGAGTAAACAACTGGAAAGCCGTGGCCCAAAGTAGATCAAGATGGCAAAAGCTCGTTGGGACGGCCCTGTCCTGCTCAAGGCTCTAGTGCCCTGGATGATGATGATGTTAGATTTGATTAGGTTTGGCCGTGTTAAGTCTACGCCTCAATCCATGACTGATCTAACCGCTCTGCCTCAAGTTGTCCAGTACTGTCTATCGCTCTAGACCAGAAGCGCTCAATGGATTAGATTGGTCGGATCGGGTCAGTATCAAAGGGCCCGAGTTTAGTTTAAATATTGGCGCGCTAGAGCTGCACAAGGACTATTGGGAAACCGAGCCGGTGTCTCAAACAATCTGCGGTTGATCAGGTGGTGAAAGAGCATAATATGTTTGAACCACTACCAGTGGATAAAGTATTAGCATAGCTTGTAATCTCCTCAGGACTATAATCTATCCATATTATAGTAGATCTGAATATAGCACAAGCTTCAAAAACGCCTTATCCTCCCCCCCTTTTGAAAGAGTGTGAGTGTCGCTGGGTTCTAAACTTACCTCGTATTAGTCACTCAAGAGGGAAAGGAATCAAAGTGCTTTTGTGAAGCTTTCTATGTAATCAAATGGACTACTAATGGACCAAACTGGCTTGGAAAGTGAATAATGTGTGTTTCAAGTCTACCTGACCAACTGACAGGCATTAATGTGCCCTATAGACACAGTTTTCATGAGCTGAAATGGTCTATTTTCCCAATGACTGAGTTTGTTTGATATATTTTTTATTTTGATGGATTATTTCAAACGAACCTTAAATTTTCCAATGGTCAGTTACAAAAAATGTCAAAGTAAAATATTATGCATAAGTAGCATGTTTTCGTAAAGAAAGTGATCTTTTGGTCAAAATAAAGCAGTAGAAACTTTTCACTAAGTAGTCTTGCGTATTCTGACTTTTGAATCAAACTTTAAAAAAAATTAAAAGCTATGTATATGTTACAATTTGGTCTGAAAATTACAATGTTATATGATTGTGCATTTTTATGTAAACTTATACCTCTGTTTTATTACCTATTGCAGGTGGAGTCTTAGTAGCCTAGACTCTGATACAGAAGATAACTTTTGCAAGTCCAACTCCACTGCTAGTTTTAGGTCCAGGAACTCGCGAATGTATCACGCTTCCCGAAACTCTAACCTCTCACAAGTACCCAGAGAGAAAATGCGCAACTTTTCTGGTAAAAAAAAATTCTTTTCTGTACATTATGTAACTTTTTTAGCTAATAATTTAGTTGAAATTAAGTAACTCATAAGTTGAAAAAAATTTCATCTGAAAGTTTTTTTATAGACTTCTTCACACTTGAGCAAGATACAGATAAGTGTCTATAGAAATTATCCAATTGACTTCTTTGGATATAGGACCTTTACTACTATAGTTGGTTTGCAAGAAATAGCTATCTTAAGGTTGCTTTTTTTTGGACGATTTTCTTTTTGCACAATGTAACTATGGCTTAACACTTTTGGGAACAAAAAGGAGTATTTTACCATGACCTTGAAACTTATCTTATTTATGCAGAGCATAAGGTTATATATATTTTTAATTAAGGCCTTTAATAATCAGTATAAAATTCAATTTGTTAAGATTTAATTTTTTTATTTTTAAAATTATAAATTGGTTTTCTTTTAGATGGTCACTGTGAAGAATCTTTACTATCTAAGTCATCTAAACAGTCTTCAAGTGTTCCCAGTATGGGTTGCTCGTCAACTGATGCTAAAGAGGTAAGAAATATATCATCAAAAAAAGTCTTATGTGCTTTTAAAAATGTGTTTAGAAAATAATATATGATATTCTTGAACTAAATTTTCTTGTTGAGTATACTTACTAAGTACTTTTAAAAATGTGTTCAGAAAATAATATATGAGATTCTTGAACTAACTTTTCTTGATATCTTTACCTCAGAATGTTGAACCTAAGAAAACGCACAGTGTTGGAAGTTTAAGTTCCTCCGCAAAGAACTTCTTAGTTTCCTTTCGTAGCCACCCTCTTCAAAAGTCTTTGTCCACGCCCACAATTACAGTTGAAGATGCAATAAATGAAAAAGGTTTGCGATAATATCTGTATTTTATTGTGTGTTTGAAATGTTTTGTCTATATGTGATCACATCGACTAACTGTTTTTTCTTTAATTTTACAGCCAAAGAAGAAAATAGTAATAGACAAAGGTAGTTATATCTAATTTAGTTTTGTAAATTATAACATTTTAAACATTTAAGTGTCACTAGAAACATTTTTTCCCCTGACACATTTTCTACTAAAATGTATATAAATTTGTTATTCAGCCTTATACCATTTACGTAACTAGTTTTATGAAAACAATATACAAATGCTCAAAACTTTTAGATGATGATCATCAGAGTGAGATTCCTTAGATTTTCAATAATTATCGTTTATTGTATTTTTGCAATTAAATTAAATACAGAATATTTTTTTTAATGGATTATATTATTTATCTTTGTTTTCCATTGATATTTTATTTCTGCAACTTAACTTTATTTCCAAAAGCACATATTTCTTTTTTTCTGAGAGGATACTTAATTTCTAGAGCATATTTTTTTACATGTATTCAATATACAAATTTTCAACATTTTTATTTTTAGTATGCACTTTTTGTTACAATTTTCTTTTCCTTTCGATATTGTTTCCAGTATATGCACAATGCACGCTTTACCTCTCCACGACATAAGTCCACAGATGCACGAATCTTTGGACGGTGATCAAAATGTAGCTGAAATGCAACAGTTGTCACTTAATCTTGTGCGGGAGTAAGTTTTTATTCATTTATTAACAAAATGTTAAAATATCCTCTTAAGACCCGAGCAAAATCCTACACAAATATTCTTAATCTAAACATACTTTTTATAGAAACATATGCTAAAAAGTTTGTTTTTCAAAGAAATTTTAAAAAAATGTATGTTCAATAGTTACTTAGGGACACACCTTAATCTCGAAAATACATTTTTTTTTTGCTGTAAATGCAGCAAAAAAGGCTGTATCACTTATTTGTAGTTAACAGATTATTTTAATATTGTTTTTAATGCAAAATTCCTTTAAAATTAACTACTAAAAGAACTTTTGAAAACTTTGAAAAAACTTTTTTTTTTTTTAAGAACTGTAACATCGTATTGACCCTTGTTCAACTTACCAATATATTTTTTATAGAAATAAATGAGTGATACCTCTGTAATCAAAGGCATAAAACTGATATTTGGATCTTCTTTGATCAGATCAGACCAGGTCAATTTCAAAACTGATTAACACGTTAATTGTTTGTGGGGAGGTTTTAAAAAATATTTCTAAATGGGGACGCCATATATCAAGAGGTTAAACTGATTGAATTTGTTTTGCAGTGTCCAAATGAACTCTGCCACTGCTGACAGTGATGAAGACAAAGTGTTTGTGAAACGGAAAAAGCGATCGAGTATATTTTTCAAAAAGAAGCCAGTGAGTGTTTTTTTAAATTATTTTAAATAATTTATTATTTTATTTTTGTACTTTTATGTCTCTATACTGTTATATTATTATAAATACTTGATTTTGCCATGATATGGCTAATTTCAAGTCATAAAGGCATGATTATTAAATTTGCTTTTGCAACGATGCAAAATGTCTGCAAGCTTTTAAAATACAAGCTATTATATCAACATTAGTATTGGTTTGTGAACAGAACAAACACAATATATAATAATGATTTTAATTTTAATTATTGATATTAACTAATTGATTTAAAACGCATATATACATTAACTTACAGTGGCTGAGAAGTTTTACGTGTCCGCCTCATAAGCCCAACATTGCAGGTTCGAGCCCCGGTTGAGTTGTCAAATTTTGTGGATGGGAAAATCCTAGCCGAATGTCATATGATTATGTGGCATGTAACAAATCACTGGAGGGCCCATTTGGCTTGGGTTCTCTCAGCAAAATTAAAAATCAGCATACCTTAACATCCACCGAGAGCTCAGATTCATTGTAATCTCTGTGTCAAAATTGAGGTAGCGAGAGCTGCCTAGTTGTTGCCACAAAAAATGGCTCTCAGTTTTGGTGAATATGCCAAGTCTGCAAATGCTTTACCGACAATAATGCAGTCCCATTAGAGGGCTTTACTAAAATTCATTTATCGAAACAATATTAAGTAGAAAAAACTTGATAACTTGCCTGAATCTCCCCTTAAGTCCAGATGTTTTAAGCTCTGCTTGCAAACTCACTATTTTAACATCTGCAAATTATTTAAAATATAACTAATTGATGCGTCTATGTTTCATTTGTTATAATTTCCACACTTTTTGTGTTTTTTAGGATAAACATAAACTAAAAGAAGGCAAGAAAGTAGCCCACCAGTTCATTTCATATTGTGGTACCTTAGTTGTCTGTGATGTATGCCAGAAACCTTTCAGCAAAAAGCAAGCTTTAAAGTGTGAAAGTATGAAAATAATACTATTTTTATAATTTTTAGCTAAGTGCATACTTATAATGTAGTATATAATTTTGTGTTGCACTTTTATTAAATTCTATTGTATGTGCACACTAGTAAATTTTTGAAATGCCTGGAAGTTTATATCAGCAAGTAATTAAAAAAAATTTAATAAATTACTGAGCAAAAAAAACTTGTAAAACTTGCAAAATAAAGAAATACTGTGGGTCTTTATGATTTGCAAGTATTTAACTTTGTTTGTTAATGATTTGTTTTAGATTGCTTAGTTGTGGTTCATGACAGTGCTTGCAAAGATCAAGTGGTAGATTGCAATAAATTCAAGCTCCAAAGGGTAAGAAGGGTATACTTTTGTTATAAACCACTTAATGACCTTTGTTATTTAATATAAATGGTTCATTATTATGTACCTTTTTTTTATTTGAAGCGCAAAAAATGCTTGTATTTATCGACCTATTATTTTTAAGAATATCACAAGTTTTTTTCTATTTTCAGGCTCAGAGCAAATCAAATTATGTATCATTACAAAGCTCTTCTTCAGTAAATGGGCATCCAGGTAAATATAAAATTTTGTATCAAGGATGTTGCATTATGCTTAATAGTTCTCATTTAAAACTAGTTTCTTAGAAGTAAAATATGTTTTGTTTAGTTTCAATGGTGCAGTTTATGAATTTCTCTATAGTTTATTTTAAATTTAAAAATGCAGTTTCTATTGTAAGTCATTATTCCTAGACTTAAAGACTTCCCTAGACATTATATTAAAAAATGCCTTTAACATATTTGCATGCTTTTATTCATCATCATAATCCTAGTATGTATATTTTTATATTGTTATGCATTTTTCTAACAATTAGTTTTATTTTAATTGTGAATGTCCTTATATAATGAAAATACTAATTCATTTTCAACCCTCTGAGGGATACAAGCATAAAAACATGTCACCTGGCTCTCGGGTTTTCTAGCAACACACATTATTTAAAAAAATTATAAATTTAGGTAATAATTTTATTACATTTTAAAATTTAAAGGATGACAGAGCCATTAATAACCATTAACAACAGAAATATAATTTTTTTAATGGAAACAAGCTTAAGAAAATAAATTTTCAGCTAAAAATTTTAATTGAAATTTTAAGCAGTGAAAACTTTACACTTCGCCATTTTAGCGGCTCAGTGGCTGAGAATTTAAACGTATCCTCCTCGTAAGCTCAAGATCCTTGGTTTGAGCCCTGGCTGAGTCGTCGGATTTTCTGGCTGGGAAAATCGTGGGCACGCATATCCTACGATTAGAATATAAAATATCCCTGGAGGGCCCATTTGGCTTGGGTTGTCTCGGCAAAATTAATTCTCGGCATACTTTAATATCCACAGAGAGCTCAGATTCATTGTAATCTGCACATCAAAGTTGGTAGCGAGAGTCGCGTAATTGGTGCCCCAAAATATGGCTCTCAGTTCTGGGGAATATGCTGAGTCTGCAAAGGCTTGACCGCCAATGTTGCAGCCCCATTAGAAAAAAAAAACTTCAGCCAATTTTCTTATCCCTCCGAGGGTTGATGTAAAGGCATGCTCAATGTAGTTTGTCTTGTAAGAGCTCCTTTGTTAATCCCTCCCTGTTTGTGTCATGTCAATTTTAGGCCGTTTACCCCCATACTCAAATCGTTACCTTCATTTGGTGAGGCCATTGTCCCAAAGCATGGTTCATCTAGGTGTGTGTCATCATATGTGTGGTTGGTATAGCATAGGAGCCCCTATGTGGGGCAGGTGTTATTCACAAATCAATGGGTTACACAGTAGTGCTCACATTCATTGGGTTTTCTTGCGTCATATAAACAAAAAAAGTTATAATGAAGCTCAAGTTCCCGAAGTTTTCTCATTTTTATCTTAGAAAATGTGTTTATATTTAAAATTGTAGTTTCCTTGCACAGAAGCCATGACCATGGGCGGAGCTATAAAACGCGCCGAACAATCAGATGGAGACAAATTACAACAGCTGAAATTTTCTCTTCATCTGATTGCTTCGCCCGTTTTATAGCTCCGCCTGTGGTCCTTTCTTCTGTGCAAGGAAACTTTGAGTTTAACTATAGCATATTTAAACTGTGTCAATGAACTCGGATTTTACAATGCTAATTTTGAAAGCAATGTTTCGTAAAAGTTTTTTGTGGGGAAAAAATTAGATACTAAGAATTTTTGTGATGATACACAGCCATGCTCTTTAAAGAATTGAAGAGTCCAGGGGAAGAACCCATTGATTGACTAGGAATCTTCCCGTATTCAGGTCTGCTTGGCGGACATTGGGACAGGAAACCAGACTCACCCTTGGTTCTTCTCTCTCAAAACAAATATATGGGACTTGTATCTCTGTAAATCAGATTTATCCCGAGAGAAGAACCAAGTGAGAAACTGATTTCCTAACACCAGTTTAGGGGATGACTTGCTATCATTGCCAAAGATTCCTGATACGGGCAGGTATCCTGTTGATGAAGGGGATTTTTCAATGTATTTTTCAACTGTATTGCTGTGCTAATTTCTCAACGGAAGCTAATTCGTGACAAATTTCATTTAAACCAAAATACAGTAGAACCCCGATTATCCGAGTTAATGTGGATCAAGACTAACTCGGATAACCGAAAAACTCGGTTAAAGCGAAAAATGTAAATAAAGCAATTCTGTATGTCTTAATGTATACTTTAACAAATACAAATGTTATATAGACCACGTGCAATTCTATGCATGATATTGAAATAGTTCTTTCACTTAAAAAGGTAATTAATTGTTTTTTGTGGTTCTGCTCAGAATTTTTTTTCGGTAGTCGTCGGAAAAATAAAAAAAAAAAATAATAATAAAAATAAATATTTTAAAGCTTGGTTAAGGCGGAAAATCGGATAATCGGGGCACGGATAATCAGGACTGTACTGTAGCTTGAATTAAATTTCATATCAATGATTGTTGGTCAAACTTTATAATATACCATTATTGATTTGTGAATAATGCTTTGTATCATTAGGTTTAATTCTCATCTGACATCATCTTTCATTTCATCTGTCGAATCCATCTTTGAATGAAAGTTTGCATGCTTGAACTTTTCCCTTATTAACTTATTTTTGCATGAAGTTTTACATAACCTTGATTTAGTATTCTCCCTTTCTTCTACCTGCTTTTAGAATTATGAACCAACCTGTTCCTGAATATATAACATCACTCCACTCATTTTACTATGCACATTCTGTTTTACATACTGGGTGTACATAATTAAAGTTATTTTTAAGTAAGCTGTTAAATAAGAATCACTGCTTAAATAGATATAAGGTGGTAATATTTTATGTGGCAAAAAGCAATGGAGTAAGACAAAATTTAACAGCAATATTATATTTTCTTGCTTAAATGTATAGGTTATATCTCATATGGATGCATACTGGACCTTGCTGTCTGATCCACCTGATAGGAAAGGCACTATTTGGACAAATAATTGCCCCTTCTATGTGATTGCATTGATTTATAAATTTCTTCTCAACAAATTTCCATCCATTAACAAGAGTTTCGTTTAAATGACACTTTATGTTGACCAGGGCTCCTCATTTGAAATCCTTATTAATTCGGAACGAGGCCCAGTAGCTTAATGGTAGTGCTTCCCATTGCCGGGGACCAAGTCCCGTATTGGGCGAGGTTGACTCAGCCTTCCATCTCTTAAGTGGATCGATAAAATGAGTACCAAGCATGCTTGGGAACTAAACACTGGGGATTCCGCTGGTGGATGACTACCTTACCGGGACATATGCCTAGCACCCCAGAGCCCTTGGCACGGCAGGCCTTGGCTCAGTAATGAGCTGTTGCGCCGAGGAGTTTACCTTTTAGTTTTATGAATTCGGAACTTTAATTATGATCACCCATTATATTTGCTATATGTTCAAAGTGTGTAGTTCCTCATTCCAAAGAATACCTGTTTCCGACAAATTGTGAAATTAACTTATATAAGTAGAACAGCATTCTTATCTCATTAAAGTTCCTATAACGTACAAATGCCTCATATATTTCACATTTTGTCCAATTTAGTTATTTTATGGAATGACCAATTACATACTGAAAAAATAAATTGTTAGTATCCAATATTTTCTGTAACAAGATCTTTATTTTTTATAAGCAGCAAATCAAGGGAAAGGTTCTCTGCCAAGCAGTAAATACCATTTGTCCCACAATAGTGTAAGTCAAGATTTAACTTTGAATTCTTGTTTAATTGTTCCTGATTCTTTAGGGCTTTAAGACTAATATAAAGCAATTTTATCCCTTTTAACACTTTTAAATACTTTTTTTATAAGTGTTTAAGGTATATTTTATCTTTTATAAGTTTACAAATAAAACCATAACTTCAAAAATATTTTAAATATCTCCATTTTCCTTAAAAAAAAATTTATAGATAACGGAAAAAAAAATCCATGCGAATTATAAAAATATCATCAGTATGATTAACCAATATAAGTTAAAATGAGAAACTATTAATATGATGATTATTTAAATTGTAATACTTTATAGAAATGTATTTGACGTAGCTTTTCCCACACATTACAGTACATAACAAATATTTCCACCCATTATCGACAATATTAATCTTAACTAACTTTAAAAATAATGATTACTGTACATGCCTCATGAAGTTTCACTCTGCTAATATACTAAGATAGTTCCCTTATAAGCAGGCTTCTTTTTCATTCTATTCTTATTTGTCTTTTAAGATTCCACCTTTAGGAGAGGCTGCTTCCAGGTCTAGTTTCATTAATATAAAGTGAGTATATGGAAATTGTAACTTAGAATTTAATTGTAGTATTTCTAATTTTGCAGTATTAAATATTTAAGTAGTTATTATTGTATTGTTAATATTGAGTATTATGTGATATACATACTAAAAATTGCCCCTTTTTTAGCAAAATGTTCAGTGAAGAAAGAGATGGGGATACAGGTTCTGAATTGCATACAAAGTATGAATTTTTATTTGAAGTTAACATAGTTTATGATTAAAAACTATCTCTATAAACTTAAAAAAATCTTTGATGGTCATTCAAAAATTCACCTTTTATGCTTATTTGTAAAAAAGTCCTTATATTTTCTCCTAATTCCTTAAAATGCTTTTGAAAAAAATTCTCATTTCTTTGCATTCTCAATGAGTTACACCGTCGACTGAATTATAAAGTTAATGATGTATAATTAGTAATCTGACTAATACAATTTTAAATAGTTATCTGGCTAATGCAGTTTTTAAAAGAGTTACAGTAACACCTTAATAAAGCTTTGTAGTTTTTCAAAATTTTTAAGTAAAAAAGTTGTGTAAAAAATGTTTCTAAGTTTATATTTTTTGTTCTTTCAGTATAACTGAGATTAACTCTGCATCAATGGAATCTTTAGATGAAGGTAAGATATATCTTCTCAAATAAGTTATTTAATTTAATGTTGTTGCTTTTTTACCCTTTAAACATTTGCTATACATTTCTAGGTGCTGCAGAAATTAGTGATATAGAAGATAACCAAGTTCTGAGATTAACCGATGAGGAGCCAGAAACGTGGAATGCCACTGTTGATAAAAAGGTACGGTTACAATCATAAAGCAATCAATTAAACGATGTCTGGAATAAATGCTTGTATTAGTTTATTGAGAAGTTTTTAATTAGAAAGCTTGCTTTTAAATAAATATAATTGTTAGCACTTTAAATTTTTATTTTGACAAATTGAAATAAAATGTTTCCTACTAATAATAAATCTAGTCAGGCCAACTTCAATTACAAGGCCATAGAAGCTCTCCCAAACATGAGCGTAAACGCAATTTTCGTAGTCCCTGTTTCGTGTGCTAAAAATCGAGAAACTAGTTTGTACGCATTCGGAACCCTGAAAATGTGTGTGAACGAGTGGTTCCGAACAGGTTTCGAGACGGGTTGTCTTCATCTTCGGACAATGTTACGCGGAACTATGACATCAAATTTTCATCCCTGAGCTTGTTTGGGGGAGTTCTTCGTTTGCACAATTTTTGTTTTTGTTCTGTACATTTTCATACCTCTGTAAGGGCCTTAGCTGCCCATCAAGGTGCTTTTTTATTTTGTAAAACTTATTCATTTGTTTCAATAAATTATTATTATTATTATTAGCTTCTTTTGCCTTTGTGGTAGAGTAGGCCGTGATCTAGTGCATAAACTTCAAAAGTTATATCTACCATATGCTAATTTACCTTCATGCTAAATTTTCAGAGGGTTTAATTCCCATTTATTGTCCCACTATTTTTGTTTTAACCCTTTCAGTCCCAAAAATTTACTACACTACAGAAACATCTGATATTCACAAAATAAGCTTATTATAGGGCAAATATGCGAATTCCATAAGAAAAAAAATTCATTAAAATTTTTTATATGGTTTTTGAAACAATGCCAAAATTCTTTAACTGTGGAAAACAACAAAATAAAAAATATATATATATATTACCTAATAACACTTCGAGTTATATATTTTAAGGTATCTGACCATTTTATTAAAAAAAATTTAGTAATTATTTTAACAGAAATAGTTTAAATTGTGTTTTAAATATGAGGAACTGAAGTGAACTTATCAAAAATCAGGAGAAAGGCTTGTTGACTATTTTCTAGATAAAAAAAATAGTAGTTCTGACTTTTATTGAGATTAATGAAAAATATTGTCTAATAGAACAAAGTACGAAGAATCGAATGATGTGTGTTTGGATGTCATAACGGGACATAAACATTTTGAAAAAAATATTGAAAGTGATGATGCCAAATGGCATCACTGGGACTGAGAGGGTTAAACTTTGACTTTCTGACTGGTTTATAAATAGTCACTTTACCTTGTTTTATTTTCAGATTATCAAGAAGCTCAAAGATCGAGAAATCAAACGACAGGAAGCTTTGTATGGTAAAAAGCTTATTTTTTTTTCAAATATGTTTTAATAGTAATAATTTCGGATGAGATTAAAAACTGTATGCGAATTCAATTTTGCACATAAACTCTTAACTTTTTATTATTTCTTGACTTTAACTTGAATGTTGTTTTTGCATTTCATTCTCTAACTTAATTATATATAGAATGGTAGGATCCAGTTATTGATCTAGGTATTTCCCCATCAACCATTGATTTGTGTTTTGTATAAAATTGCTTTAGAAAAATTCTTCTTAAAAGAAATCACAATTTTTTTTAACAAATAATTTAAAACTTCTTTTTTAGAACTCATCATTACAGAAAAGCATCACTGCCTAACTCTACAAATAATGCAAAAGGTAGGTAATTTTTTTATGAAATTTTTTAAATTAGATTTAGATGAAAATGAACAATTGAAAAATTGTCGCAGTTCATTTTTGTAAGGGATAACTTTTTGGTGCCACTGTTATACAGATAAAATAGTTTTAAATATATATATTTTTTAATTTATAGGTTCTTACTAAAATGCAAATTTAGAAAAATGTAAATTGAAATATATATATTTTTTTAATTACCAAGAAAAGGTTGATCTTATCAGGCATTTTCTTTCTTGCAGTGCAATAAAACATAACCTGAAAGAAAACTAAGTTTTGACAAATGAGCAAAAGATGTATTTGGTCCCGCAATTTTTTTCTCTCTACTTTTGTATTTAAAATAAATGTTTCGAAATTGCACTGTATTATTTGTTAATTAACATGTTCTGTGTTGCAGGTTTATGCACAAGGAATGATGAGGGAACTGAACACGCCTCGAGAAACAATTGACCGACTCTTTCCCTGCCTCAGTGATTTAGTTGACCTGCACAAAGTCTTCCTTTGTCGACTTAGAGAGAGGCAGAATGAAGGGCCAGTAATTGAAAACATTAGTGATATTTTGGCAGAGCAGGTAAAATTTACTTGATCTGTTATCAATTTTCCATAGTATCTATGTATGGTTAAGTCCTGGGATTGGAAAGTTACTTTTAAAAAGTAACTCTGTTGCAGTTACTTAATATGAAAAGTATCTCCTTACAGTTGCTTCATACAAAAAGTAACAAATGGCAGTTACTTTACACTAAGTTATAAAAATTAATTGAAATATAGCCATCTTGCTGTTTTTCCAAAAGAACCAAGACTAAATAAATAGGGAAAATCATAAAAAGTTATGAACGAAAATTCTGGGTTGATAAAAGCTAAATTTTAAATATATAAATTAGCACCAAACTGTGCTAAGAAATCTGTCAAGAGTGGCATTAGAAGCAATGAAAAAGTAACGAAATTTTTGTTAATTTGTTACCGCTAAAAGTAACCAAGTTACAATTACTTTCTGAAAAATGTAGCAGGGTTACTTGAACAAAGTAACTGTTACAAGTTAACCTGTTACTCCAATATATCTTTAATTCCTTAGTTTTGCTATTAAAATGGGAATGCTTTCACTAACATTGTACTTTTTCTAGTTCCATGATGAGTTTAAAGCTGAGCAAATGAAAATGGCGTATGGGCAGTTTTGCAGTCAGCACATAGAATCTCTAAATTTGTACAAAGATATGCTGAAGTCAGACAGAAAATTTCAAAATTTCATAAAGGTATTTTAAAACACATTTAAAAATTTCAAAATACAGTTGTATTTTATATTTACTTTACAAGTTTAAATATTAAATAACCTGTTTATAAATTCATCCAATATAAATTCGCTTCCAAATTCATCCATTTATAAATTCGCCCAATTCATCTGCAACCATATTTTAGAAAACTATTTGAAATCCTTTTTTTAAAAAATTGATATTTATTGGAAACATGTTTAATTAAATATACATTATATTTTATATTTTCCTATTTATTATATTTATTACACTTATTTTTAACTCAAATAAACTTGTTCGTATTAATATGCCATTTTAAACCATTTTATCTGTATTCTTTTAATAGAAATGCAAGTCCAAAAGGCTCTGCAAGCCAAGGGGAATCCCTGAATGTTTGCTTCTAGTCACACAGAGGATAACAAAGTACATTCTCATTATAGAGTCCCTTATGAAAGCTGCTAAAGGTAAGATATGCATATTCCACGATAGATGAAAATGCCCTGTTAAACCTGTGCTTAAGGTTTTTAGAAATAAGCATAGATTGAATAAAAATGTATCAACAGTATACAATAGTACTGAGATAATACATTCAGTCCTGATTTTAAAAAAAAAAAAACTTTATCAGGTTACATGCTGTTCGTAGCAATATATATATTTAAAAAAATTTCTTAGTTTTTAATTTAGCTTTTAAAATTGCTTAAATTTTTACTCAATGTGTGAAATTTAATATTGGATCTTTGTATAAAAAATATAAATGGAGGAAAGCAAGCTAAAAAATGTTTCTTACTTAAAATGCTTAACTTTTAAATCGCTGAAAGGACTAAGCTTTATTTTTAAAAGTTTTTTTTAATTCTCAAACAGTTTAAAATTTACCCCTTACATAATTCTGTTGTCCTTGCAAGGTCTTTAATTATTGCAATAGTAAACAAAACATTTGTGTGCAAAACTGTATAACTGATGTTTATCACACCAAATATTAACTTATTATAAATATTAAGCTAAAATCAGATTAATATAAAAAGTTATTTAATCATTACTGCTTCTTTTTTAGAAAATAAAGATGAACAAGACACCTTAGAAGGCATTCTTGGGCACCTTAAAGTAAGTAAAATCTTCAAAACTTGCTTAGTTTTCTTTATTTGTATCGACCATTTAACTCCATAAATCTATGCTATTTACGAGAAATAATAATCCATGCATTAACTTTTTTAGAATATAATATCCAGTGTTGATTATCAAGTAGCCGAAAAGGAAAGAGAAGTGAGATTGTTGGAAATATTTAACAAGATGGATGCCAAAACAACTGTTTCGTACAGAGGGAAAAAATACAAAGTATGTGTACTTCTGTGCTACGTGTTATTTTATGCGTTAACTTCATATTCGTATTACTGTATTCATTGTTTTTTAATATTTTTTTTGCAGAAATCGGATCTTCTGGCTTGTAACCGCAAGTTAAGAAAAGAAGGTCCGATGGCATGGAAAAGTCCAAGAGGAAAAACTATTGGTGAGTTATAAAGAAATTTATCATTCTTTATTTTTCATATTAATTTTATAGTAAAGTGTGTAGTTATATTTTAAGAAAAAATTTCGAAAAAAAAGTTTTTAAAGTTTATTTCTAAAAATAACTAAATATTTTGAATTCTTAATGTCAACTTTTTATTACTCTATCTATTCTAATACTCAGTATAAAATCTTGTAAAATATGTTGATATTGCATGGGTGAAGTTTTAATTCTCTTTAAATGATGTCTTTCACATAGACTAATAATAAATTTAATTTCTTATAGATGTGGTTGCTGTCCTTTTGTCAGATTTTATATTTTTCCTTCATGAAAACAACCAAAAGTTGTTTTTTGCATCTTTAGAAAATAAGGTAAATAGTTATTTGCATCTTAAAAGTAATCCAATTGTTGAATTTAAGTCGCATTAAATAATTTCCTTGTAAATTTTTTCCCCTTGACATTAAAACTCTGACCAAATCTGCTAAATGGAGTTCAAAGTATTAAAATTCCTTTTGAGCGCCACTTTCTAAAGGTTTACAATATAAGGACTTGTCTAAATATCCCTTAATTGATAAAAAAATATATCAGCTTCCCTTAATAAACCCAACATCAAGACTGTTGAAATATCATGTCTAATTTGCTACCATTCAATTCTTACCCATGTATATAGGCCTAGTTTGCAATTAAATTTTCCCTTGGACATCACATTGAAGCTGCATACTATATTACCATAAGGTTGCTTTTGGTACCAAGTAATTGGGGTGTGTCCTCATCACTTAATTGCTCTACAAAACTATAATTCTGTCTTCAATAACCTTCTTATAGTTAATTCAATCTACAAGGTATCCAGCGACAGGGAAAACCTGGAATTATCAGGAAATTAGTTGTTTCTGTAAAAATCATGAAGTTATCAGGGATTTTTTTCTTGAAAAAAAACGTCTATTGGTTATCACTATTGTCCAAAACCTTTTGAATACCAATCTTTTTTTGGATGAAGGTTTTAAAAATTTCATATTCAACCCCCTTTTATAAATTATCAATTTGTACTAACCAAAAGTAAACCAAATTTATGTATTTTTTTTAAATTTCCAGCCTGGCATTGTGTCCTTGCAAAAGCTCCTCCCCCGCAAGAAGGCCGGCCAGGACAGCTGCGGCATCTACTTAATCTCCTCCAACCCCAACGAGCCCGAGATGATTGAGCTCTTCTGCAGGACCCCCAAGGAGCAGAAGGCCTGGATGGAGGCCATCAGGGAGGCCATAGACCGGTGTCCTGACGAAGGTAGGACTGGTTTTGTTGAAGTTGGAGCTTTATTTGTAAATTTTACATCGTATACTTTTTTTATGTTCGCCAGTACGGTCCTTGTGACACTTGTTGTTCTGTCTACTGTATTATTACTTTTGATTACTTTTGTATTTGTTTTTCCCTCAAATTAATGTCTTTTATTTTTTGTGCAATAAAATTATTATTATTTTTAAAAAAAGACCACTCAATAAGGTTGGGTGAAGTATAAGTTATAATCGGTGGTGGAGGCAGGGCCTGATCTGGAAAAACTCAGACTATAAGCACAACAAATTTAAAGGGCCCATTTAGGGATAATTTTGTGCATGATTGCCTGTAATGATGATGCTTGTTGGCCAATTTTTCAAAAGGAAGATATGCATAGAAGCCATTTTTGCTACCAATACCATATTGCCATATAGTCATTGCCATTACCATACTATTTTTTGCTACCATTTTATCGGCTTCCTTGCAACAGTAATCAAAACCAATCACTTAAGTCTCAGTACTGGAGTCAAAGTCAAGCTAAAAATGAAGTGGTGACTTAGAAATTAGAAAAAAAAAACTAAATTTCGGTGTCATGTCACAGCATTTAGCATAATAGAAACTAAGCTTTGGGGGCTCTAGGCCTGGGCCTCATGGTAGATCAGGCTTTGGGTGGAGGATATAGTAGACAAGTATTTGGAGTTTTTCACTATAGTATTGTCTGGTCCTTAAAGGGTTAAAGTCTTGTAGAATTGGCAATTTTTTTTATTACATTCTTCAACAGTTTTTTTTTCTATGTTATATGTGAAGTGTATCTTTCTCATTATAATACTTAACATTGTGTTACAAATTTCTTAGATGAAGGGGTTCCGAGTGAAACTGAGGAAGAAAGAAAATTAGAAGCTGCTAAGGCTGCTCGTGTCAAACAGTTAACAAGTAAGAAAGCTAGCTGTTTTTAAATGTCTTATCTATACAATTTAAAATTTCTTGCATTTTGTTTTATAAGCATTAAATTGGTTGATTTATACATTCCTGAATAGTGTAGTAGTTCTAGTGTGATAATTCATCCTAACCAAACCAGAATAGTAACTAAATTTCAATATGTATGTCGTTAAATTAAAAAGGAATTTTGTTTTTTGTAATTATTAGTAGATAGTAAAATTTATTTTATCCTTCTCTCTTATATTATATATGTTATATCCCAGATTCATTTTGTAAATTTTAGTTCAGTTAATTGTGCTTTGTTGAATTTAGGTCTTTTACATGAAAAAGATCTCAGTATAGCTCATGTATGTGAAGAAAGAATGAGGATTTTAGTAGATTTATTGGTAAGTTCCTTTTTTTTAATAATGTTTTTCCCCTCTTTGTATATGGCTCAAAAATATTTTTCAATTAAAATGGGATTATTTTTTATAAAAAATATGATTATGTATTTTAGGAAATGGTTGGAATTGAAGCCGAACATTTTGAAAATGTAAGTTTTACTTATTGTCATTTTTAAAAAAAAAAAATTATTATGGTCTGCAATTATAAATTTATGTTTCAAAAAATTTATCTAAACGTTTTTTTATTTATTTACTGGCTATAAGTACCCACTTTGCTTGGTCTCTTTTAATCCTTTTTCAATGTGTTGCTAGGTTTAATATTTTACCTTAGTTTATTATATGCTTATTTAAATTAATCCTACAAGGGTTCGCAAATATAGATAATTTTAATGGAATCTTAAGTCAATACAGAGAACAGCTATACTATGATAGATCGACCTGTCTTAATTTAGCGATTTGCTTTTTGTTGCCAAGCAATGAAGCAGGAACCTAAGCATTAAATTTTAACACAACTTAATATGTGCACCAATTCTACATTCGTTTTTCTGAATAATCAAACTTCAATAATAAACAAGCATGACCTATAGTAGGTCTATTTAGAATGTAAGCTTGGAAAGTATTTCCTCCCCCATCCACGAGTGCGGTTTTCTTGGGAACGGGGTGATTTATAGCTGTTTTGTTTTTTTTCCCCACCCTTCATGGGGAAATACTAACTGTTTTGATTGTAAACCTCAAGCTTGCTAGGATTAGATAAGGGATGTTCCCCCCTCTTCCTAGAAAACCCACTGAAGGGATGGGCAAGAGAGTCTTTTCGATGCTTGCATTCCATAGAAGCGGTATAACTTTATATCCAGTAGTTACATAGCCTTTGCTGAATCAGACGGAACGGTCGTTCCGCCCGCCAATCTCAAAATGACGCCAAGGGCTAAACGGCAGTTATGTATATATACAGAAAACATTTCGCTATGTTAACAGCGAAATTGATTTTATTCTCTACCAGGCAAACTAAACTTCGTAGAACAATAAAAAAAATACAGTAAAGAGGTTTCGTAGATAACTTTCAATAAAAAAAAATTGGTTATTCTAGAGTCAAAAACAGCGGAGAAAAAAAATATGGAAATTTTCGAAAATGAAATCTTTCGAGCAGTTTTAGTCAAATTTTGACCTAATTTTTGAAGTGACCTACAGCCATTACTAGACCATGAATTTGGAATCGGTTTTTACTAAACGATTGAGAATGCCCCAATTCACCCTCTTTCATAGGTTTGAAGTTTCAAAAATAACTTTTTCTATTTTTAATTAATTAAAATCTATATTATCTTTGGCTGTATGAATGCGCGATAAACAAGAATTCCTAGCGGCCTAGTACCTCCGAAAACGAGCCAAGGTTTACCGTATTTTCATCGAAGAGCCGCATAGCAGCGCCGTTAACTATTAAGTTATTATTACAGCTTCTAAAATATATGATTAATATAATATCTGAATCGACAGATTGAAAAAAAATTCTAATTAATAAACGAAATGCTTCTTTTAGACTTTTTTGGCGTTTTTATTTAGAAAACTTATGAATAACTCGAGCTGATATGTAGATCGATTGACTAGAAATGTAAACAATCATATTTGCCTATTTGGTTGCCATATTCAGTTACCAATACCATTCAAAAAATAGTGTTGGGTTTTTTTTCATAAAAAGTGAAAAATACATCTTAAGCCTAACAAGAAGTTCTTAAAGAACTAAAATAGCCTACTTTCCTGTTACTTAAATACTTACTAAAATTCTTATCTTGAAAAAACTAGGTTCGTAACAGTAAGTGACATCAAGAACCGTTTTTCCACCTTAAATTTAAAATAAATTTCACTAAACGCAGCATCTAACTAAACACAGCATCTTTCACTAAACACAGCTTGATTTGCAGTCATAAGTAAATATTTGATTTTTCGTAGAACAAAAACCAAAAAACTACTCCTCAATAAACATTTACTTGCTAAATTCGGCTAGTTTCATTTATTTTATTTCGAAAATTAAATAATTATTACTTAATCGTTTGCAAAAATTTATATTTCAAAGAATAAATAAGCAAAATTTCTAAATTAATAAAGTGTTTGTTGTTTTTTTTGTTTGTTTGCAATACTCCTTGCTTTTAGATAGAATGAAAACAATTTATATCAAAATACAAAGATCTCGTAATGAAAAATATATTTGACGTCATCTTAAATTGATCGATGTCTCAAAAATAAATTTATTTTAATTTATTGTCTAAAAGAATTAAAGTTTCTCAAGCAATTGTTGCGATGGCAACGGCGATATAATTCTAATAAAAATGGCTTCCTATGCTTTTTAAATGAGCATTAAATGTTGATGTTTTTTTAATAATTGAAGTACTTCGAATTTGAATTCTTTTCTGAAATTTTCAATGTATTCTAAATTCGATGCGCTGAATTTTTTGACGTATCTCACTTGTCCGTAGCATTTGTAGTTAAATTCAGCGATTTAAATGAATCGAAATTGAATTTCAATGCTAATTCAATGGGAAATTCGTCGTCAAATAGTCGATTTATGTCCGTCCTATCGTACAGACAGACGAACAAAAAGTATGAAAGTTGGGTGTCTGAGATTATACCTTTCTAATAAAAAAAGAATTTTTAAGATCGGATTGATAGAACTGATTTTGGAAGGGGGGTACGGACAGACGGACGGACGGACGGACGGACATCGACCGCATGTCAATACCTACTTTTTCATTTTTTTTTAATTCTTCGAATTAAAAAAAAAGAAAAGTAGGCTAAAAATTATTGAGGAATATTTAATTATGTCAAAGTAATCTTTGCTTATTTTTTTTTATGAAAAGAAACGATTTTTTTTTCTAAAATTTATTGAGGAATATTTTATTATGCCAAAATAATATTTTATAATTAAAGTTACATTTTTTAACGTGGGCTGTTACTAAGTGTTTGTAATATAACACATAACCTAATAATTGTATTTGGTTATTGTTTTTCCTTGAATATTCAAGATACTTTTTAGTTTTATAAAAGAAAATTGAAGTTAAATATGCCTACAAAAGTGAACAAAACTAGGCATAAGAGACGGATGTGGTACACGAAAAGTAAAAGCTGCGATGTAATCTTGAAATGTGTCGAAAACAATGTATCGGGAATAAAACGTCATCCAGAAACTGTTCCTGAAAATAACAAACGGAAACGTTACGATTATGAAGATTCGGTTATTAAAACTGTTCCAATTGTTCAGTTAACAGATGAAACAGGGAAGAGTTCTTACCAACCAATTTCAAATAGCGTTAAAGAATCGAAAATAAAGAAAAGGAAATAAAGTTCAAAGGCGAATCGAGGAGCGATAAATTGTAAGAGTTGCGCCAATACATGCAGCAGCTACCATAAAGAAGACAATTTGGCTACTGCCCACAAAGGCGCTAACAGAACACATCAACAGAAAAAAGCTTGAAATGATCCCCGAAACTGTCGTTGAGCTTATAGCGAAAGATGACATTGAGGTCTAGAAGTAAAGTACCTAAAAATCGAGCTTTGGAATATATGAATGCCTATATGAAGAAGATAACTTTCGCTTTGCCGGACTGGAAAGGATTAAAGTGAAAAGGGGGGCCGGGATTAGGTGAAACATTTAATAATTATCATTTTCGTTAAAGATGCCAGCTGCCAAGTGAATTCCAACGATGTGCAGTTCACTTTCACCAATTGCAATATTTCATATTGATGCTTAACCTTTTTAACTTCAATTCAGCATTGTTGATTAACCATGGAAATTATTTTATTTTACACATATTGCCTTTACATCCTTTGAACTTGTTCATAAAACGTGTTGGTAATCCACCCTACCTTAAAAAACATATCATGAAATAAATTAAAAAAAAAAAACTACTGATATCCCCCCAAAAACACTTCGTTAAAGTAAACAAACGCCAATCTCAAAAAAAAACCCCTATGCATTTATTTAATAACAAAAAAGTCATGAAAGTTGTCGCTAAAAAAGCCGTGATATAAAATGAATGCCAATCTCTTATTTAAAACTTTTCGGTCGCAATAAATAGAATAATTTAAGTTTTGCTGCCATAAAAAAATTGCACTGTTTGAGGTTGGTGCCCCATCTTAAACCCCCTAAAATATTAAATCACGCAAAAGAACTTAAATTACTAAATCAAAATAACGAAGGATACTTTAAAAAAACCGTTAACAATAATATGATCTCAATACATTTATATAAAGGTATAGAGGGTGGTAAAGATGGGGCACCAACCTCAAACAGTGCAATTTTTTTATGGCAGCAAAACTTAAATTATTCTATTTATTGCGACCGAAAAGTTTTAAATAAGAGATTGGCATTCATTTTATATCACGGCTTTTTTAGCGACAACTTTCATGACTTTTTTGTTATTAAATAAATGCATAGGGTTTTTTTTTTTGAGATTGGCGTTTGTTTACTTTAACGAAGTGTTTTTGGGGGGATCATATATACATGCAAATAAACTTTGTTATTAATTGTTTATATTTATATAATTAATATTTCCAGATAAAATACTCTCATTTGATGGAAAATCCACCTGGAAAGGATACTAAAGAGCTTATATCATCTGCCATTAACAGTGGTAAGTTTGTTATTTTGAAATTGTTTTGTTTTCAAGATGAGTAAAACTAAAATTTATATTTTTGTCCAAACAACCATCTACTAAATGTAAATGTGTCATCAAAGCTGTAATTATGAGGTTCCTTGATATTATATTAACAAACAAATTTGCTCTGTCATTGACAATACTCACTGCAATATTTTCAAACATGCCTTGCCTTGAGACTCCTCAGGCCATATAGGTGCATGAGGCCGCAATTGTTGAAAACCAGTTCCTCCGGCTCAGTGCGGCCTCTCTGGAAACTGTCCAGCTTGGCCAACTAAGATGGTCTCTCTCCTTCAAGATGTTTCGTCACCATGTCAGCTTTGGTTTGCCTCTCTTCCTTTTACTGTCAGGAGACCAAGTTAAAGCGATCCGTTCAATGGAATCGGAGCTCCTTCTTGGCACATGACATAACATTTTCAAACATACTTAAACTAAATCATGTATTTTAAAATGTCTTCCTTCAATTTCCAGCGTCCAGACTCGCTAGTAATTTGTATACTTCTGGTACTAACCTGAGCCGCAGTGTAAGCAGCGCAGGTGAGCGTCAGAGTGAGACATATGTATCGCCCTTGCTGCCGAAGCGCGCTGAAACTTTTGGTGGATTCGACAACCCGACCAAGGAGCAAGTCATTCCTGTTGCCAAAGGTAAAACACTGATGTCAACATGCCTTTTAGCATTCACACTACATTTATAATGTAAAAAGTGGAAGGTATTGTAATCGTTCAGTCTGTTCGTCTGTCACTCACTTTTATAGCCCAAACTGTTGTGATCTGAGACATTTACACGAACAACGTCAGTGGTAAAAAGACAATAAGAACAATAGTTTAAACACCAGTAATTTTGTAGCAACTCAACTTAACTCCATGTTCTTGATATACAATTAATTCTCCCTGGTATTCTTGATCATTCTGTATTCTGATCTCATTAAAGTATGATGTGTTAACAACCCGTCCTCCTCTGTTCAGAGTATGTAACATTTCTGGCGACGAGGCGGTTCGCCCACGATTCTATATACTAACAAAAGTAAATTTAATGCAGTTAAAGTTTTTACAATGTTTCTTCGAGTCAAGATGACTAAAAAGGGCGACTTCAACGGCTAGCGTGTTAGCCAAGTTTCTGCTGGACTGAAGGACACCTGGACACTGTGTTCGTATTCCCGATTGCTGGAATGGGTCATGCGTAAGCTTTTTTAGATTTAGTTACTTTTCTGTATTTTCATTGCTTTTAACTTGTTCTATTAAGAATTCCATATTGTCAATTTTAAAACGGTTTTTAAAATGGCAGAACAGACTACTACCGTGCAATATTTTGGTTCCGTCGGAACTATTTCAGAGTTCGATGTTTCTAAACCGCAAAATATTGAGTTGTATTTAGAACAGCTAGGTTTTTATTTGGAAGCAAACAATGTTCGTGATGATTCTAAAAAACGCGCTACGCTGTTAGCAGTTTGTGGTATGAAAACACTTAGTGTTATTCGTAATCTTGTTGTTCCGAATAAACTTAGTGAGGTTACGTATGATACTATAATAGAAAAACTTAAAACTCATTTTTCACCGAAATCGAATGAAATTTTTAAACGATTCAAATTTCATAAACGCGTTCAAGAAAGGAATGAACCGTTTAATACGTATGTTGCTGAACTTTAATTATATACGTATGTTGCTGAAGGAAATTAGCTGACGGGTGTAATTTCGAGAATACTTTATCAAATAGGATAAGAGATCAAATTGTGTGCGGGATAAATGACGAAGAGGTTCAAAGACGTTTACTCTCTGAGTCTACGTTAACCCTTGACATGGCTATTTCAATGGCTTTGGCCGCTGAATCTGCTGCTGCTCAGTCGCGTCTGATGCGTTCCGAAAATTCGTTTACTAGAAATTCGCAGCAGTCAGTGGATTTTTTAAAGCATAAAAAACCCGCAAAGGGTAAACAGCAAAATTCTAAAATTGAAAATGCCAAAGTTTGTTTTAGCTGCGGATCAAATCATGTTCGTGCAGAATGCAAATTCCGTAACGCAATATGTCATTTTTGCAACGGTAAAGGTCATATTCAAAAAGTATGTCGGAAAAAGAATTCTAATTCGTCTCGTACAAATGAAATTCAGACACCGGAGGAATACGTTAATTCTTTACAGAGTTCGTCGTTTAAGCAGAAAATCGAGGTACAAATAAAAGGGAAAAAATTAAGTTTAGAGATTGATTCGGGTTCTTATTATTCGATAATTTCTATGAGCACTTTTCAACGTGTGTTTCAGGATGAAAAACCGGAAATTCGTGAGACTCGTGTAGAATTGATAGTCCAGGCAACGAAGAGTTCTAGAGGGAAAGTTTTGGAACACAATTTTTGACTTCATAACTTTGTTTAGACTAGTTAGGAGGTAAACATATCAAAAGTCCCCGCCCCTAGCCCCTGTGCTAAAGGGGGGAGGGGGGGTTGAATGTCCCATTTTTCGGTTTTTCGCTTATATCTCGAAAACTATGCGTTTTAGCGATATAGTTGTAATACACAAAATGAAAGCTGATTAAATTTGCTACAAGCTGCACCCCTCAAGTGTTTTAATATCTTGTATAGTTTTCGAGATATCCGCTCTTGAAAGTCAGTAATTTTGGAGAAAACACTTCTCCCCCCACATTTTAACTCTTTTTTGACCGGATAACTCTTCAATAATGCACCGAAACACTAAATTTTGGCCCTAGATTGGTAGAGAATTTAATTCTTTTCAATAATATACTTTATTTTACTATTTTATCTATTTTCCTTCAAATTTTAAAGCGGTTTCAGTGTTGAGTGAAGATTGTACTGAAAGTCCCATAGAGCTAATGCATAAGTTTTGAAATCGCAACTTTTGGAAAACAATTTATTTGCCATGTTATTCCATTTTCGCAAGGTATTAGAATCATCATAACATCAATTTAACACAAAATTGAAAAGAAAATAACATCCGGTTATTTAATTATTAATTAATAAAGTTTTAAAACAGTGGCGCCATCTGCTGTATATGTTTGAAATTTTAAAACTTAAAAAATATATAATTAAATAACTAGATGATATTTTTGTTTCAAATTTGTTTCATTTCGATGTTATGTTGATTCCCGTACCTGGATAAAAAGGGCTAACATGGCTAAGCAATACATCTGTGGAAGTTGTTATTCCAAAACTAAAGCATTAGCTCTATCGGACTGACAACCCCTCTTATGTACACTTATTCTATACTGAACGTCTAAATAACACTGATACTCATTTTGTAGGCACGTTGTTACTTTAATATTTTATCTATTTTATTTCATTCGTCAAACACCAGTTTGAAAACTGTCAGATGCTATTCATGTTCTTCATCTTCGGAGTCAACTTGAGAGACCCTTTTGAGTCTAGTCCCCTGGGAATTTTGGCATTCTGAGGAACATTTGTGACTTGATTTTTTACAGCTACAGTTTGAGCTGGCACAGACTTTCATGTTTCTGCAGAAAATTATTTTCATAATATTGTCAGATGCTGCTGCTAAATCACTGTGAACTTTGACCATCAGGCAGTTATTCTCAATCTTCCAATCATACACAAGAAGAGGCAGGTCTTTTCCCAGCCACAGCTCATCTTGGTGTAATATTCAGAGGAAATACTGTTTTACTGCTTCCTCGGTGGGAAGAAGACGATATATCAGGCTTGATGGCGGCTCCGGATTTCAAGAGTGAATTATACCTGTGGCATTGGGGGAGGCCTCTTTCGTTGGAGCCCCATAACACCTCAAGATGCAGGTATTGCCTGCCTTTTGTACCTGATATGTGGTTAAGGAAGGGTGTGAAAAGACCGCTGCTGCTTTCTGGCCTTCTGAAGACTTCGTACACAACTTCACAAATGCGATCCCGCTTTTTCGAAACGTGAAAGATGTAGTGTCGCATCCAGCTATTGTGTTTGCAAAAATAGCACGTCCTAAACCCAGTTGCTGCAGGGATGAGAATAAAAAATCCTTTGTCTTCCCACGTCCAGGCTTTATGAAACCGATGTTCTTATGCACATCAGCTGTAGCCATCAAGAGGACTGTAAGGTCGACACAAAATATTAAAGTATAACAACGTGCCAGCAAAATAAGTATCTGTGTCATTTCCGACATTATTACAGCCGTATGCCGTATCCACTATCAGAACGTCCACATCATTTTCTGCTCGAAGGGTCCTACATCCAATTGTCCTCAAGCTACACCTTAAGTATGTTGATGAGACCATTTTATTTAAATTGTTCGACAGAAAATCATCTTGTTTGACGTTTATCTTGGTGTCTTCAGTGAAAAGGATATCAACCGACTGCGACTTCTTGAGTCGATAGCTCTTCTGCTGGTCCCAGTGCACAGTGAGTTAGCAGCAGCACCTGACGATGTTCTGAAAATTATGTTCGGATGATGTAAGAAAGACTGTGTCAGCTCAAGTGTAGCAGCAAAAATAGCAAGCCTCAAAGGTCCTAGAGCATGCCAAACTTACCATTGGAACAGCATCAATGGGGTCCCTCAAATTGACTCCGAAGATGAAGAACATGAATAGCATCTGACAGTTTTCCCACTGGTGTTTGACGAATGAAATAAAATAGATAAAATATTAAAGTAACAACGTGCCTACAAAATGATTATCAGTGTTATTTAGACGTTCAGTATAGAATAAGTGTACATAAGAGGGGTTGTCAGTCCGATAGAGCTAATGCATTAGTTTTGGAATAACAACTTCCACAGATGTATTGCTTTGCCATGTTAGCCCTTTTTATCCAGGTACGGGAATCAACATAACATCGAAATGAAACAAATTTGAAACAAAAATATCATCTAGTTATTTAATTATATATTTTTTAAGTTTTAAAATTTCAAACATATACAGCAGATGGCGCCACTGTTTTAAAACTTTATTAATTAATAATTAAATAACCGGATGTTATTTTCTTTTCAATTTTGTGTTAAATTGATGTTATGATGATTCTAATACCTTGCGAAAATGGAATAACATGGCAAATAAATTGTTTTCCAAAAGTTGCGATTTCAAAACTTATGCATTAGCTCTATGGGACTTTCAGTACAATCTTCACTCAACACTGAAACCGCTTTAAAATTTGAAGGAAAATAGATAAAATAGTAAAATAAGATATATTATTGAAAAGAATTAAATTCTCTACCAATCAAGGGCCAAAATTTAGTGTTTTGGTGCATTATTGAAGAGTTATCCGGTCAAAAAAGAGGGAAAATGTGGGGGGAGAAGTGTTTTCTCCAAAATTACTGACTTTCAAGAGCGGATATCTCGAAAACTATACAAGATATTAAAACACTTGAGGGGTGCAGCTTGTAGCAAATTTAATCAGCTTTCATTTTGTGTACTACAACTATATCGCTAAAACGCATAGTTTTCGAGATATAAGCGAAAAACCGAAAAATGGGACATTCAACCCCCCCTCCCCCCTTTAGCACAGGGGCTAGGGGCGGGGACTTTTGATATGTTTACCTCCTAACTAGTCTAAACAAAGTTATGAAGTCAAAAATTGTGTTCCAAAACTTTCCCTCTAGACCCTTTTTTCAGCCTTCGTTGCCTGGACTATGAGGGATTTTCAGGGAAACAAAATTCCACTTGCGGGGTTTTGCGAAGTTCTAGTGACTTTTAAAGACCGTAAAGCGAATCTAGAATTATTGGTTTCAAAGGAGCGTTGCACCAATATTCTGGGATATTCTTGGTTTGAAGGTTTGGGAATTTATTTAGGTGGAATAAACGAGACCAAATCTGACAGCATCAACGATTTACTTTACAAGTATCGTGATGTATTTAGTGAGGGACTGGATTCTTATTTGGGAAAACCTATTTCTTTGCCGTTGAATCCGGAATGTCCCCCAATTCGATTCAAATCAAGAAACGTTCCGCTCGCTATGAAGCCTAAAATTGAAAATGCTTTAGATAAGTTGCTTAAAGAAGGGGTAATAGAGCCAATAGCAGATCCTAAGTGGACCACGCCTGTTGTCCCAGTGATTAAACCGTCGGGGGAAGTAAGGCTGTGTGGTGATTATAAAGTGACATTGAATAAGGCTATGGCTGACCACCCCTACCCCGTTCCTGCTGTGAACCATTTGATTTCAAACTTAAAAGGAGGGGGATTTTACGCAAAAATAGATTTAGCGCAGGCGTACTTACAACTACCAGTTGATGAAAAATCGGCTGAGGCCCAAACAATTATTACCCATAAAGGCGCGTACAAGGTAAAACGTCTCCAATTTGGTATAAAAGTTGCTCCTGGAATTTTCCAAAATCTGATCGAGAACTTGTTCCAGAATATGGAAGGAGTAGTCCCATATTTTGACGATTTGTTAATTGTGGCAAATTCAACTGAAGAGCTAGTCTCCCGATTAGAAAATGTTTTGGCTAAATTAATGGAGTGCGGGTTAAAAGCCAATCGAGACAAATGTCTTTTTGGAGTTCGTGAAGTTGATTTCTTGGGGTACCGGATAGATAGGAAAGGAATTCACCCTTCTAGGTCAAAAGTAACCGCGATTCAGGAGTTCCCTGTGCCCGAGAATAAAACGCAACTACAAGCGTTTTTGGGGTTGCTGAATTTTTATAATGGATTCTTGAAGGATAAGGCAACAGTAGCAGAAGTTCTTCATCGACTACTTGATCAAAACTCTGAGTGGAAATGGACAAAAAAGCATGACGAGGCTTTTAAAACCCTTCAAAATCTACTAAGTTCAGACAGCGTTCTAGTTCCTTTTGATGAAAAACTACCAATTGTACTAACCTACGACGCGTCTCCTTTCAGATTAGGGGCCGTTTTGAGTCATATTCTTCCCGATGGGAAAGAAATGACCATTGCGTTTGCTTCTAGTACTTTAACGTCTGCCGAACGAAACTACGCCCAGATAGATAAGGAAGCATTGGGAATTGTGTTTGGAGTAAAGAAATTCCATCATTTCTTATTCGGTCATAAATTCACCATTATTACGGACCACCAACCGATTTTAGGAATTTTCAATAATACTAAACCTACCAAAGAGATAATGTCCCCTAGAATGCTGAGGTGGTGTTTACTTCTAAACGCGTACGACTATTCGATTATTCACAAACCAGGAAAAAAGATTCAAAATGCTGACGCGTTAAGTAGGCTATACCCATGAAAAGTAAGGATTTTGAGGTTCCATCTCCTCTTGAAGTTCTCTTTACTGAGGAACTAGAGAACCCGCCACTTTATGCTGCGGACATTGCAAAAATGACATTGCGTGACCAAATACTCTCTAGAATCCTAAATTTCGTTTTGATGGGTTGGCCCAATAAACCACCCGATTCAGAATTCCAAATATATTTTTCTAAAAAGAACGAGCTATCAGTTCACAGGAACTGTTTGCTTTGGGGAAATAGGGTGATAATTCCAGCATCGGGAAGGTTCCGTGTCCTAAGAGCTCTACACCTTGGTCATCCTGGCATCGAGAGAATGAAAATGCTTGCCAGATCCTATGTATGGTGGCCAGGCATGGATCTTGACATCGACTCCTTTGTCAAGAACTGCACACACTGTGAATCCTCTCGTCACTTGCCTCCACGAGCACCTGTGCACCCTTGGGAAATCACGAGTCGTCCTTGGTCCCGTCTGCATGTGGATTTTGCGGGACCATTCCAGGGTCAAGATTTTTTCATACTCGTTGATTCCTTCTCCAAATGGGTGGAAGTTAAACGAATGCCTTCTACGACCGCTGGTGCGACCATTGATGTTCTCCGAGAAATCTTCGCTACTCATGGTCTTCCAGAGGTGGTAGTCTCCGACAATGGCCCTCAGTTTACCTCTGCTGAGTTCAAATCTTTTCTGGAACGAAACGCTATTCGCCAAGTTTTGATCGCTCCAAGACGACCAGCTGCCAATGGCCAAGCAGAAAGAACTGTTCAAACAGTTAAAGACTCCCTGCGTCGGATAATTCAAGGATCTTGGAAGAAAAGATTGGAAAATTTTCTCCTGCAGCAGCACTGCACGCCAACCACAACTACGGGAACCAGTCCTGCAGAGCTGTTGATGGGGAGGAGGGTTCGCACGGTTTTGGATAGCCTCCATCCGGATCTAACAGAAGAGCGGAGAGCTAAGCAGGAGATGGTCTATCGACAGGGTTGTGAAGATCGTGACCTACGACATTTTCTAGAGAATGACTCTATCTTGCTGAGAAACTACAATCCCGTCCCACGTTGGATTCCAGCCACAGTGATAGAAGCCACCGGTCCTGTCTCTTACCGGGCTCGCACCGAAGATGGACAGATCAAGCGATGCCATGTGGATCAGATGTTAAGGAGGAAAGCCGAACCACCAGTTCCAATAACTTCGGACAATCCTGCCTCGGATGAACCACCTTCTTCGACAAGTCCACCAGATCCGATGGGTCCTGCAGAGCAACAGTCCGTTCCTGCAGTGCAAAGTTCCAGTGAAGAGCCTAAGCGATCCATCACGCATCTCCCGGACTTTGCTCCTGAACCTCCTAGGCATTCCTACAACTTACGACCGCGGAAACCTCAAAGTTGATGGGGAGGAGTGTTGTGATCTGAGACATTTACACGAACGACGTCAGTGGTAAAAAGACAATAAGAACAATAGTTTAAACACCAGTAATTTTGTAGCAACTCAACTTAACTCCATGTTCTTGATATACAATTAATTCTCCCTGGTATTCTTGATCATTCTGTATTCTGATCTCATTAAAGTATGATGTGTTAACAACCCGTCCTCCTCTGTTCAGAGTATGTAACACAAACTACAAATGCTACAAACAAGTGTGATACGTAAAAAATTCAGTGCATCGAAATTAGAAGATATTGAAAATCTCAGGAAAAAATTCGAATTCGAAGAACTTTAATTATTCAAAAAACTGCAAAATATTCTTTGTTTGTTGCTATGAAATGTTTAGGTTCTGTTTAAAAAAAGAATATTACTTATTTATTCTTTGAAATATAAGTTAATTTTTGCAAACAATAGTAATAATTATGGAATAGTTTTTAAATAAATAATTATTGAATTTTTGAAATAAAATAAATGAAACTAGCCAAATTTAGCATGTAAATATTTATAACAGAATTAATAAAAAGAATTTAAAATGTAAATATTTATAACAGAATAATTGCCGACTTTCCTCCTGTTGAACAAAAATGTTGTGTGGAAGCGGGCTAAGTGACAGATTGTGTTACAAACCTACTTGTTTACTTAGTATCCTTAGACCTTACTTATTTATTTAGTATCCTTAGAAAAGTCTTAAATTGTACAAATGCCGAATTAAGTTTTCTTAAAAAGCCTTTCATTTAAGCTTAATAATCGAAAGTTCTTGTAATTTGGTGTCAAAACCATTATAAGAAGTGTCTCTGTTTTTGGCAGAATCATTAAATTGTTTTTAATTATTGATTTTAGTTTAAATTGAAAATTATTGCATATGAAAGTAAAATAAGTCATTTAATGAAAGCAAGAAATGAAGAATTTAAATTGTTGTCTTAAAGCTCTAATTAATGTTGAAATGACTTTTAGAATCCTGTGAAGAGAATACAAATTTATCTTAAAATTGTACAAATACAACCTCAAAACATCACTCGTAGGCCTTTTTTTTTCTTTCTTTTTTTTCTTCATTTTTTTAATGTAATCCCAGTATTTAAATGGAAATTACTGTGCTTAAACCGTAAACTGTATAAAAACACTGTATGTTGTCTTATAATTTTGTGGAAACATTGCTTAAAACGTCAAACAAACTCCAATATACCATTTGTTTTTGTGCCTTTTAATTATTTTTGTTTTATTTTTATTGTAGTCCCAGTGTTTAAACGGAAGTTGCTGCACTTAAAGGAGCACAGTGAACTAACTATTTTACCTTCCAAGACAAAAGTGGAAGATGTCAATTTAGGTGAATCACTGGAGACTGCTTTACAGGTTTGGATATTTGTTCTTAATCGGGTTTGTTGTGACATTTTGTTTTTAAAATTTTTAAGGGATGGAAAAATTGTCAAATGTGCAAATATTGTTTCTGCTCCTACCCCTTTTGGACCAAGCTATTACAATCGTGCGGGTATAAAAGAGAATGTTCAAGCTCTTCAAAAAATATTGATACCGAAGCAGCTGACTTGTACCATTCGTTATTTGTATAAAAAATGAGGAGTTGCTGGCATTGATGCTGTCTAGCGCATTTTGTTTGATAAAACTCCAAATTTAATATCATAATTTTAAATCGGCACCATCTGACCGCCGGTCTTAAAGGCCTTCGTAAATGGCCATTTTCAGGTGCAGCCTTAATTGAATTTAACAATTATTTAATTTCCCAATTTATACTATTTCCATGCAAGAATATTTTTACTTATCCTAAAATATAATTTTTCATTTCATTTTATAATGCATATTTTTATACAAAAATTTGCCATTTCAATACACTTATTTTAAAATTTTAAACCTCTTGTTTCAGAATTTTGGGTTGCAAACTTCTCTTTCTGTTATTGGGAGAGTACCATCTATATGTGGTAGCCCAGTAAGTTGTTTTGTCTTATTTATTTTCCTAAGATAAAAGTTTTGTTGCAGCATTGATACATTATCCTGATTTTGATTATTAACCAATCTATCAAAATTGTTCCTAATTCAATTAGTAAAATTTCTCCCTTCAATAAACCTGATTCCGTGCAAAATTTGTTGTGATATTCTCAATTAAGTTCTTTTTGCCCAGTAGTTGCTTTCATCAAAGTAGTGACACTAAAATAAGGGCTCTGTAGTAAAGTTTCTTTAGCAAGCATTATCTATCAATAAAATTTTTTATTTTATATGTGCCTTTTTTCAAATCTATAGTTAAAAAATATCAATGGGTAAACGGAAAGTAGACAAATTAAACTATTTGACAACAAAAAATTAAACTATTGACTATAGAGCATGAATAATTCTTACAAAAGTAAAGATTAATCAGGGTTTTTTTTACAACGTTTAGTTGATTGCTCCAAAATGTAAAACTCTTACTGTACTTCTTATGAGAACGCAGATTTCAAGGTGTATAGTTTTAGCTGAATAGCGGCTCAGTGGTTGAGAGGTTAAACGTGTCTGCCTCGTAAGCCCAAGATCGCGGGTACGAGCCCCGGCTGAGTCGTCGAAATTTTCTGAATGGGAAAATCTTGGGCATGCATGTATGTGGCATGTAAAAGATCACTGGAGGGCCCATTTGGCTTGAGTTCTCTCGGCAAAATTAAATCTTGGCATACTTTAACATCCACAGAGCTCCGATTCATTGTAATCTGTGCTTCAAAATTGGTACTGAGAGTCGCCTATATGGTGCCACAAAAAATGGCTCTCATTTCTGGGGAATATGCCAAGTCTGAAAATTCTTGACCGCCAATATTGGAGCCCCATCAGAAAAATAAAGTTTTAACTGCATTTATTAAAGTTCAATCTTTTTTATTATTTTGTTTCTGCGTTTTATCGAAATGCATACCTTAATAATGGCTTTTATAAGAGCATAATATTGACATTATTTCTAATAATTTTCTTCTAATTAGGATAAGCAGCAGAACAGAAAGCATCTCCTCACTCCCACCTATGCCCAGCAACATGCCAGTTTCCCGCCCTTCCGAGAAATGAACATAGAGATCACAAGTTTGATTACGACTCCCCTTCTCATGACACAAGGCAAAGAGCAGCTCCTACAGATAGTGGAACTGGCTCATCATTTGAATACAATTGCTGTAAGGAGGAATAGTTTTAAAATATTGTTATTCAGTTTCATGAAGTTCTCTTCATAAAAATTCTTTAAAAAATTCTCCAAAAATTTATTTAAAACCTTTATTTTTAATGGCCCCTAAAGATAATTTTATTTTAGTTATTTGTTTAAAAAAAAATATTCAAATGGCCTTTCAAACGTCAAGTTCAAAGAGCCTAGTTAATTTCTAGTTAGAGTACATATTTTTTTAATAGTTTAAAATTTTATTCATATTTCATATTTTTCTTTAAAAAAATCTTAAGCATCAAATATTATACAATTATTACACAATCAATAAATTAATAAATATTTTAGTATAAAATGATATTATTTCCTGAATGTCTTTTGTCCCAGTTACTATTCGCTGTTGTTTAAACTATGAACCAACTGCTATTTTGTAATATTATGTTTAGATTTTTTTTAGCTCACAAAATAAGTATTTGTTTTTATTTTACAGTGTGCTGTTTCACATCTATCTTCTTCTTATGAAAGGTAAGCAGGGTTTCTTTTTTCGACAAAGCTATTCCTAACATATCAGTATTGATTTGTTTAAAAACTGTTTGAGTTGTCTAATAAATTAAAATTAAACATTTTTTTCCAGTACGAAAGTTCAGTTGGCTGAATCTGACTACAAATTGAGCAAGTTGACCAAAGAAAAGGAAGTCCGAGACAAGCGGACCATGTACAGGCCAGAACATCAGTTAGAGGAATTGCGGAACCTTCAGAAGCAGCTAAACCATGATCGCTCTGTGTGGCAGCAAGAAAAAACTCAATTTGAAACTGAGATTAAAAGTCAAAGAGAAGAGTTGGAAAAGTTACAGGTAGATATTTCTTCTTCAAAGTGTTTTCTGTTTTCTTAAGTATGGGAACTACTTTATGCTGCAAATTTGTTAACTAAATTTGATAACTTAATTTGCTGCAAATTTGATTACTAAAACCAGACAAAAATATTGAACATCATTTGCGTTACTTGTTGGTTTGAATGGTATTAAACTATTAAAACAGTACTCTTAAAAAATTAAAATTAGATTATTAACCTTATGGTACCAGTTTTTATTGATTAAATTTATAAGGGAAATTGTTTTGAAAGATATTACTTTTTTTAAAAAAAATAATCTTTAGTATTCAAACAACAAAAGACCTCACAAAATATGTGCCAAGAGGAAAATCAAATCTTGTTCAATCTGACAAAAGAAAACTTTCTTAAATTAAAAATTAAGGAAAACAACATAAGATTGCAAAAGGTTATATCTAAAAAGTTTTGAGCATTGTTTCAAGCGGATAGTACAGCTGCCATATTATTTCATACTAAAGAATGTGTATTTTATAAAGCTAATAATCCATCCGATTTTATAACTATACCCCTACTGTATTTTATGAGCAAAATAAATTCAATAAAGTTGAAAACTTGAACTTTTGAGCAACCAACACCCTGCGTTTGCTAGGAACAACTAAAGCTGGAACAAATGGACGTCACCCACCAGAGGGAGCTACTGTACAGAAAACTAGACGCCCTTCAGAAGCAGGGGATCATCCTTAGCCCTTCCCACAATGTGGTCAACCTCAACAGTTGTTCTTCTGTAACTCCATCGGAGGGAAAAGAAGAACCTAGTGAGACTGCCCACCCCTTAGCCATAGATTTCTCGCATCGTAGAACTGTTTCTTATGACCTAGGACAGGACAGGTATGAACTGTTTTAAGGGTTGTTTTTTTAGACTAGGACGAAGCCTTGTTATGGTTAATCTGTGCATTATGGTTTTTATAAATTTATTGCAATCTGTGGTGTCATATTAAGCAAGTATTAATATTTGACAAAATGCGTTTTTAAAATTTAATTATAAAGTTTTGTTATCATTTTTATAGGGTTTGCAAAAATAGCTTACCAGTTAGCTTATTAGTAGCTTACCAGTTAGCTTATTAGTAGCTTACCAGTTAGCTTATTAGTAGCTTACCAGTTAGCTTATTAGTAGCTTACCAGTTAGCTTATAGCTTATTAGTTTGCAATAATAGCTTAAAGAAATATTAATTAGTATGCTACCGAGTAAAGAATCTTTTTTAAATGTTTCTGTAATGTACTGCAGATCCTATTTTTCTATCAAATTAATATTGTATTAAAAATTTTATATTAAAAACTAATTAATTAAAAGAATGAAATTGTTGCACACATCAGAAAAACCTTCTAGAACATCTAAAAAACATCAAACCCTTTTACTCTACCCATTATACATCAATATTTTATTTACCCCCACCCCCCAAAGCTTAATTTCTCAATTAAGATCCTATAGAATAGGCTAGCAAAGTTATTGCAGCAGCTGTTGACTGTTAATTGGCCGACATACACATTGTATGCCCTGGTACCGAAGGGTTAACAACAAAGGTTTTCACAAAGTCCATTAATTTGATGTTCAGTCTTCAAGCTAAAACATTCTTAATAATGCTTTTAAAGAAACTTTAATATAACATTTTACGAACTCTGCTACAGAACTTTTTTTAGTTTCAAAAATGATTTCTAATTGTAATCCTTATTTATTTCATTACCCATCCAGGCCCAACGATGAATACATCCCCTACGTATCCTCTGGCTCTAGTTCTGCTGCCCCTTCCCACCGAATTGACTCCAAAAACAGGCCAAGCCTCAACATTGGTGCAGCCACTGGAAAACCGGTCATTCCACTGCACTTGTCCAATAGTGCAACCAACATGCAGAAACGCCCGTCAGTAGCTGTTCAGCCAGTCAGGCAGCAGTTGCCTTTGAAGTTGTCCAACACATTTTCACAAGGTAGAATGGACGGTAATAGAATGTTTTTTTAATATAAATTATTTGAAAAATAGTTTTAAAATAATTTTGTAAAAGTTTTTTTTTATTGATTGGTCAAATTAAGTGGTATTTTAACAAAATTAATTACTTTAAAGATTATGTTTACCTGTTTTAACTATTAAAAAGAAATGTGTATTTCTGAGAAGTCTTCAGATAAAATCATGCCATTTTCTTTGTGATGGTCAAATAGTTAAAGGTCTCTCTTAAAAAAGAAACTAAATTTATTGAATTGTATATCTGCTAGGGTTACTGTTACAAAATATTAGCCTTAACTTCTGTATTGTTATTTTAAGTAGCCTATAGTCACCTAAAGGGTAAGAAAAAGTTAGTTAATAGATTAATTTAGTGATGCAACCTTTTCAAATCTTTTTAATGTTTTATTAGAAAAAACTTATGTATAATTGTATCTTAATAAAGCAGGGTTCTAAAGATACTGTCGAATGGTGTAACTTTGGATTAGCTTTTCAAACTAATAACTTCTCATTAAACCCACTCTTTAAAAATGTGCTTGCCTTTTCCGATTAGTGGCCACTCCGCCCTGATCTATAAGTTAAAAAAATATTCAATAAGAAAGTCAGAAATTAATATCAGTCTCAGAAATTAATATGGTCTTTATTCTTTCAGGAAAAGAACCATGTACCAACCCAGTCTCCACCAACGGCGGCAACACCACCCCCCAAGTCGGTCCCCAACAGGTCCTCCCCATGAAACTCGCCTCCCTCGGTGGGTCACTAGGCTCACAAACCTTGACCACCAACGAGAGCAAAAACGCAGCCCCAAAAAGATCCCACAGCGCTGCCAGCAGCCCATCCTCAACCTTGACTACTCCAGTACACGTTCGTGGTGGCAGCAGTCCAGCTCTAGTACAGTCGACATCGCCCCCTGGTGCCGGAAAGTTGAAGAGCGAGGGAAGCAGTATCCTGCACCACTTGAAGCTCGCCAGTGATAAGACAAAGAACAAGAAAGATGATGGTAGTAAGGAGATTTTCTGTTGAGTAGGGTTGTTGATTTTTTTGTTCAGTAGAGGATGCTGGTCATCTCTTGATAGGTTTTAGTGACTGTTGGTTAGAGAGGTTGTCAGATTATCTGCTTCAGATGATTGGATAATTTCATTTCAGCTATTCTGCCGTGGGCAGGTAAACTGCAGTAAGTTCCATAATGACTTGGACCATTGTTTCAAACACTCAATTACCCTAGCCTTTAAGAAAAGATACTGAAAAACTATTGTTTCAGAACAAAAATGGTACAACTCATTGTTGCGATTGCTGCAGTTTACCTGCCCACAACAGTATTATTGTGGTTTGTAGAGTGGCAATGGAAACTAGGCTAAGCACTAGAGAAATTTGTAGGTCGGGCTCAAAATATCGGCATCAGGGTTGGTGGCATTTGTGACTATTTTGTATATATAAAAAGGCAAAGCCTACAGTCAAATGCATGGCAATTGAAGAGTATAGTGGAAAACATGCTATATGACATGGTGGAAATGGACTTTAAAGTTTTTAGTTTGCATTTATAAACGCTTTAAACAGTCTAGAAAAAGGGGTATTCTTAAAAGAGATAATAATTTAATCTTTGACACAAGAATCTTAACTTTTTAAAAAAAAATTATTGCAGCATGTTCTTCTACTAAGCTCTTCAGTAATAGACCCTGGTCCAGATTTAAGTTTTGATACTTAGCTGTGTTTTCACTTTCATTCTATCATTGTTTCATTTCCTGGATGCAATAATCCAGAGTTTGCGGACTGTGTTTATATCGCTGGTCCAGAGGTTGTGTAAATATCTCCGTTCATTATGAGTTAATTTTGTGTATATATATTTATACAATTCATTTGCACTAAAACATGTGGAGTTAGACGTTTTTGTAGGTTTGTGGATTTTAAACCTTACATTAGCTTGTTTTATCCATGTAGGGACCAAGTATGTACTATATTTACGACCATAAACAGTGATATTGTTTGTAAGACAAAACACGAGGATTTTTTTTGTACAGATAGCACTAACTTTCCATGTTTTTACGTATGTGTATTTTGTGCAACTTAATGTTCTTAAATAGAATAGAACATGTCAATGCAAAACCTTTTAATGTGATTCCACACTTTGCACTATTGCCATCTATAGTTTCAAATGTCTTGGCATACATTAGTCAATAGAAACATAAGACTACAACTCTGAATGATTCAATGAATAATGTTGGAGTTTTATCTGCACAATTAAATTATTAATTACAGAATCGTTCATGTATTTATTGACTGCCGAATTAGGCTGCCAATAGCTGTTGATACTCTGAAGGTGATGTTGGGATTCCTATTAGTATCCAATGGATAATATTAAGGCAACCATTTTGAGAATTCACCAATTGGCAGCTTTTAGCGTCAACAACTAATAGCAGCCTAAAAACTAAATCGCGTGGTGACAGATTAATAATGATTCCCTAAATTATTTTATATTTGTGGAAAGACTAGAAAAATTATTTAAAACAAATGATTGTTCAAGCTGTCCAAAAAAAGGTTTAAGAGTATGAATATTAATTGGTTATATCATAATCGTAATAAAATTTAATCGATTGATTGAAAATTATTAATTGTTATTGTATCCTGAGTGAACTAGTAGTCTGCATGTCATTAATTTATTGAAGAATTTTTGTTTTCTGCATATATTAACTTTTAACTGGGATATGTCTAACTGATGTTAGGTTATGATTGAAGAAGTATTATGCTATTTTAGACCAATTTCTGAAAAATTGACTTAACTATAAGAATTTCATTTTATACGGAATTTTTTTTTTAAAAAATCATGGTTTTTTAGACCACCCTATTTGAAATATTTAAACAAAATTATTTAAATTTTGAATAATAGAATACTATTGCGTGATTTTTTTTAATCAAATACAAGAATACAGTTGAAATTATTTTTCTAAAACTTATGAACAGCAATTTGTTGAAGTATTTTTACAGAATTAGAGTTTATAGTTCATCATAGCATATTTTGCTAATTATATCGTACTACAAGTATTGTTTTATATCCGTCAAATATAAATTTTCAAATGGCCTTTCCAATGTTAATGAAAATATTTTTAGCCTTAAAATAATATTCATTTGATTATAGATTAAATATATATGGTATTGCAAACATAAAATATCCCAGTATAGAAACCTTTGAACCCATATCTAATCTGCCATACTAATAGTTAAATTCTCTTGTAATTAAATATTGTAAGCATTTCATATTTATTGTGAAATATTACTATTAATAACTTAATACATTATTTTCTATTGTTTTCCTTACATGTTAGTTTTGTAATAAATATTAAAGATTTCATCAGCACTTATCATTCATCTTTGGTGAAGGGGGATCATAATTTTCTTTATCATAAAATTGTGCTTTTTCCCTTTAATCTTGTTGTATTTATACTTTTTGTTTTGAATAAATTGTGTATTATGTTTTCCATACTTGTTGCATTGTCTCATTTTATGTTTTCTAGTCATTCAATATGTATGGCTTGACTAATTTTTAAATTTAAGTATGATTTTGAAGTTTTAATTTTTGAATATTGGTAAGTTTAAATTCGATTAAATATAATTATATTTTTTTATATGATATTTGAAGAGTTTAAAAAAACTAAACCCAGAGGCATGACTGCCCCATTGAGTGGGTCAAGTCCAGGTGTGCTTGTATCAGCTCTCCTGACCAAGGCTTGAAATTTAAGCATATACGCCCCTTAAGGTGGTCAACTTCAGGTTGATCCCTAGGATTTTGGCTGGTAAAATTATTCTGAAAGCAACAATCTAACTCGTTAAATATACATTTTTTTGCCCCATGCTGAATAAAGATCTCGAAGAGCCAATTCAATTTTTATTAAAGTTTAGTTTCTGAAAATCAATTTAAATAATAATCAGTAATGTCACTGACCTAATTTTCTTACCGACGCATTCCGACTTAGACAACGCGCCCTTTTCGCGACTGAAAAGTTTTTCAGAAATTGCAAAAACTATAGTTCCAATTTAAGAGGATTATTTATACGAATTGTATAAGAAATGGGGTCAGATAGGTTGAGGTTAACCCTTGAAATACAAACCTACCAGCGGTGTATATCTAACTCGGTTTGTAGTTGTAGTCAAGTCATCCTTGTGTCATTTTAGTCGCAAAAGTGCGTTATAAGAGCCAGATGGGATGAGGTCAGAAAATGAGGTTATGTTCATACGTTTTAATGAGTAATATCGATAATAATTTGTAAGTATATTAATTCAACTGTCACGTTTTCTGAGTTGTGTCACTTGGTCTCAAGGGTCGATGTGTAAGGTAAAATTGCTGAATGAAACACTACTTGTTTACAGAAAGCCTCCGTTTCCTCGTGTTCTTGGAATTCGATGCTGATAGTCAAGAACTATAGATAATAGCAAACTATTCTTGATGGAACCGGAAAAAATCTGTAAACTACCGATAGATATACTAATTCTGAAAAATCGCATTTACTTTTCTTGGAATGTTTTATATTGATTCGCTTTGGTCATTTGTAGACTATTTGTGGGTATTTTAAAACTTCTTTTCTTAGTAACTTGATTTTAACTTTTCTTGATTTTTTTTAAATGGATCATTCAATGATGTGTTTAAATGATGATGTTTTAGAAAGTGGTGATTATGTTGCAAAAGGTACGATTTTGTTTATAACTATACGAATGAATTAAATTTATCTTAGTTTGCGTTTAAAAACTTAATTCTCGAACTATCAATTTCCAATAATTTTAATTCAACATAATTGTATCCATATACACAACACATTGTCCTGTAAAAGGCTCTTTGATTTTAAGAATTAGAATTTTGAAATGATTATCAAACTTAAATTCTTGATGCAACGTGGATGTCAAAAATATACTCATGCAGATTAAAAAAAAAAAAGTATTTGGCTCCATAAATATGCCGAAATAATTTGGTTTTGATAAGTAACCATTTTCCTTATATTAATTTTACATATCAATTAATGGATTCGTTTCACAAAACAACCTGACCACGTATAAATGTTCAGCAATCGATCATCAGTATATTTAAATACCGGAAAGAAACCTTCTAAGGACCTGCGAAAAGCATTGTCAGGTTTCCTTTTGACTTATTTACGGTTGTTTTTTTCACTCTCCATGCATTGTGTAACGTAACAAAAATGTTAGAAATTGTACTCAAAGCATAAAAATTCGAATAATGTTTGATCATCCTAAACTTATTTTTTGGCATAAATGTCAGTCTTTGAAACGGATATCGTACAATAAAAGTCGGAAAAAGACCAAGAAAGTAGATACAGCAAATATATTTTTCCTTGAAGCGGGTAAGTAAACTATGTTTAGATAAATTCATTTAACATATCATTTGTCTTAAGTGTATGACGTATACGTAATTTTATCCAAATTAATTTTTTAAAAATTAAATGGTATGGTATGGTAGGTACATATATATTCCAGCTTGTGCGCTTGTTCAGAGAACCGCTTAAAAGCTTTCGCCAAGTGGGACAGACACACAGAGTTTTTACAAGCACAAGAGACACACTAACAAAGGACAACACAAACACATAGGCAAATAACAACATTTATTGACGGTCACAAACATCCATGCCAGACCGGGATTCGAACCCGCCCCGAGCAATTCCAAATTATTTTATCCTAACGATTGCGCCACCGGGGCAGCAAAAAAATTGAATCAATCCAAAGTCATAAAAGCATTGAATTTATTAAAATTGAAATATTTTCAGTTGAAAATGTTCATGATGTTGTCTATGAAAAGAAAAAGTGAATAGAAATGCATCAATGTTCAAGAATTACATTTAAACGGCTCCCAATAAAAAAAGCTAAAAATAAGTTCCGACGGAATAGCCTACTTTCCTGTCACCCTAATACTCACTAAAGTTATTATTCCTAGACTACGAATAGATAGACACATGAAAACAAAGTATAAAAGATATATAGGTGTATCTGATGTCATATACCTTTTTAACGAACCAAGAATTTGTAAAATCGGACTAAAAGTACTGAAATTATTGCAGACCGTCCTACTAATAACCGATGGACAGACTGACGGATAATTGAATTGACAAGGGGAAAGTATAAAAAATTAGGTCTTTGATGTCATATCTTCCAAATAAATGATAATAACAATTTTTTAACCTGAAGGATCGAAAAGAATTCGGGAAGTGGTACGGACTGCCGAGAATATCCGCGAAATCAATGATACTTTCCATTATTATTATTATTATTATTATTATTATTATTTTTTTTTTAGCAAAAGTAAAATTCTTCCCTTGTCCCGTGTGGCGGGAGTGCACGTAAAAATATCTTTCGAAGTCTTAAGGGGTCATAGGAGTCTTAAAAATGTGCAAAGAAGGTATTACAAAATAAAGTTTGATCTTTCATGTAATTTTTTAACTACTCAATATAAGTATAATTTTTTATATGTAATTCTATAAGTTTTATTTAATATGAAACAAATTTTAAAATTTATGAAGCTTTAGCCAAAACTAAAATAAATGATATTAAACATAAAGCTATTTGAACACATTGGGATTAGGCTTGCGCGGCAAATTTTGAGGTCAAAATTGAAACAATGACCAAGAAAATGACTTTATATTGTACAAATATGTACAAAGACTTATACCTAAATTCTCAGCTCAATTTTAATTAGAAATTATTTTTAAAAAAAATTTAAAATCAAAATTTAATATTTTTTATTAATTTTTTTAGAAAAAAGTTCTTAAAATAATTTCTAATTAAAATTGAGCTGAGATTTTAGGTATAAGTCTTAGTTCGTACATATTTGTACAATATAAAGTCATTTTCTTGGTCATTTTTTCAATTTTGACCTCACAATTTGCCGGCAAGCCTAATCCCAATGTGTTCAAATAGCTTTATTTTTAATATCATTTATTTTAGTTTTGGCTTAAGTTTCATAAATTTTAAAATTTGTTTTATAATAAATAAATCTTGTAGAATTACGCATAAAAAAATTATGCTTATATATTGAGTAGTTAAAAAAATTACATGAAAGATCAAACTATGCTTTGTACTTTGTAGTACCTTCTTTGGACACTTTTAAGACTCCTATGACCCCTTAACGCTGCGTACGATGTCCCCCTTAATAACGGTTGCGCTGGGCGCCTGCTCTCGTCACTTGACTGTGGTTCTAAAATATGGCGCCAGCCGCCAATAGCCCTCTTGTAGCTCGCGACGATAGTTAAAACTGAACTAAACCAATAGCCCAAGTGCAACTCTAGTGCGACGATGTTTCAAACTTAACTAAACCAATAGCCCTTGTGTAGCTCTAGTGCGATGATATTCAAACTTACCACAGCATTTCTATTGCCACTCAAGACTTTAAGCATGTCCAAAACAAACCAAAACCACATACGACGATCTGCTTAGCCACAACCATTTTTTTTAAACTTTCTTATTCAAACGACAAATCTGGCATCGTGTCCAAATGTCAACACAACAACATGTCTGCTACAGGAACTGTCAACAGCACGATTTTCGCAAGACGAGAAGGCGATGAATTTCTACCCTTGGAAGAAAGTGTCAGCTCCAGTTCTGTACAGCTGGAAACTCCAACGGAAGAAGAAGCCCCGCTGAACAGCACTTTCCGTAAGTCTGCGTGACAGCAGTGTTTGACCAGGTTATTTACTTATCGCACGTCGGGTGTTTGGAAGAATGTCACCCACATTTTACAACGCCTCCTCTTAATCTTTGTGCACTGAAATGTGTTGTTTGGCCGTGAAGAGGCACTTCCAGCATGTCTTCTGTTTATATTTTGGAGATGGTGCAGTACAAGGGTATAATGGTTTCGGTTTCTTATTTTTTTAATTGGCTGTTAATTCAGTTGGTTTCGTAACAGGGTCTTATTTCATTACATATAGATGGTTAATTCTTTAATTGTTCTTTACGAATTTAATTTACTTAAACTAATTTTTAATGGTGATTTTATAAGTTTGGCAATGTGACTATGTTTAAAGATAAATGTATAAATTTTCTTAATGAAATGCCACTTAAACAAATTAATTAAATTATATTGCTTTGGGAATACTTAAAAGTTGCATTGTTGGCTGGATTCAGTTATTTCCTTACAGCTTTCATTCCTGCATTTCTGGGATTTTATTAAATTCTTTTTTTTGTCGAGATTGGTGAATTAAAGTTGCTTGTGGAGAACAGAGCATAAATTGGCGCTTTTAATTTCAATCACCATTTCCTGTTGCCACTTAAGACCCGAAACTTCCCCATTAATAATGTTAATTACTATTATATGGAATGCAATAATCTCATTAATATAATTTTTTTTCTAATATATATTAATATATATATAAAAAAATTATGGGACTTCATGCCACAGAGGCTACTATCGCAAGTTCTGTTATCATACTACTCATCCTATAAACACAAGATGAAGGATTAATATAATCCTACTAATAAACCACTTTGTCCATATGGGGATGGTGCACATTAAATATGGATTGGTACATCTTGCAGCCACATACAATGTCGCTAAAATATTTCTTTCTTTGTGATAAAGTTTTATTCCATCCTATAATATTTCCTTCCAGATCAAGTGTCAGCATTACAGGGCCTGTTCTATCAAATCTCATACTATCGGCACAACCCATTTTGGGGGCCCCTTTAAGAAAAATGTGTGTATGAGTTCCAGTAATGGTGTTTCAACATGACCTATTTTTCAAATTTTTGCTACAATTTTATATAGGCTTTCTTATAAACATGGATGAAAACAATCACATTAGGTCAATTTTTTAGTCAAAATTGAGCACAAAACATAGTGGAGCATCATATTTTTTTTTTAGTTTACTGATATGTTGTGGATTTACAGCATTTAGAGTAATAGAAACTAAAATTAAGGGGCCCCTAAGATATGGGGGCTCTAGGCCCGGGCCTTATGGAGGAGCAGGCCCTGCAGCATTGTCACTTGAGCACAATTCCAAATTGCAAGGCCCATCACCACTAGCCCTTTTCTCACTTTACTCATCCAAACCTAACCAGCTGTTTCAAATGAATAACTTGCAAATAATTCATTGTTAAAATTGATTGTAGCTAAGTATATACCCATTAATTGTAGAAAGGAAATGCAGCACTGCCAGTCAACTTCTAGATGACACTCCTCTTGGGTATGCTGAGCTTCAAATCCCAGAGGAGAATCCTGCAGACAGCTCGGAGCAATGGGACATGAACTACCATGAAGCATCCATTTACTTGGAGGTATGTTTCTGATAAGGACCAAGCTAGCTAGGTAGCTAAATAATGAGGGTTTTCCCCTTTGGACTGATCAATTGACCAGAAAATCTGATGCAATGAACCCAATTACCTCTGGCCTCATAATCTAATTTGGGCATAACATGTTTGTTTACCAACCTAGCAGCCCATTTTACAGAAACCAAAGTCAAAGAAGACCCTCTTTCTCATATTGATGGTATACGACTTGAGAGGGGGGGGGGGGGCATTATGACCATGCATTGTGACCACTGAACTGAACTGAAACTCTGGAAGGAGCATCAAAACACTCACCAATAAGGTCGGTGGAGCCCGGAACCCTGTAAGAGAAACCCAACTTTTGCTGCCAAGCCAATACTTTACCTGTTAAAATGGGCAGTTTAAACCAACTTTTTCCAATATTTTTTTTTAAACTGAAAATTTATAAGTTATTGCTTTAAGAGGTTCTCTATTTAATGAAGTTTCGGAAACATGTACGTTTAAAAAAAATACAATTGCAGGAACCCAATCTTTAAAACTTAAATTCCTTGGAGTACTATTCTTGGCTAGCGATTTTGCAATTGAATGCAAACCGTCAAGTGTCAATTGTGATCGACGAATTCATGCCAAATGTGGCACATATTCTCCCTAAAGTTGTCGCCAAGTGACCCAAAAAATCGGCTCTAAACTTTAAGGAAGGCAGATTACTGACATGAACCTCATGAGGTTCATGTCAGGTTCATGATTGGTATATTGCCAACATACCAGCATTGATACAATGGTGTCCAAGATACTCATATCTCTCTGCAGAGTAGTTACCAGAATGTGTGCTATCTAATATCTGTATCTAGCAAATATATGCGCAGAGTAGTTCACGGACACCATGAAAAAACGTTTTTCAACCTGTTGACATGCCCTACAGAAAGGGTCATCTCTTATTTACAGAGCTGCAAAAACCTACCAATGCATTATGGTTTATTTCATTAGTTAAACCCTAATAATAATACAAAATAACTCTTAAGGCAAATAAAAAAATTTCATGAACATATTTTTTTTTATCTACATGACAAATTTAGTTAAGTATAAGTTAACAATTTTTTTTTTTGTCTTTCAGGAAGGGGACAACAATGACAAATTCATTTTCCATCCAAGAAGCAGAGATGCTCTCCCAGCCTATACCTTGGTTCACAACAGACTATTTTACTGCATTGATCTGTTTACCGCAGTCGCCCTTTTATCATTGGCTTTCACTGAGAAGCCGGCTGTGCCAGGTTTTGCTCTGCCTGAGTGGGTAAGTCTTTAAGTTATAGCTTTAATATATGCTCTTGTGTTTCAACTTTAGGTTACAGCTCTAGAATATGCTCTTATATACAGCTCTTTGGCATGCCAAGATATTAAAATCCCATATTGCATGCCAAGTATTGGTATATTGCATGCCAAGGTTTGTAGTAAAATCAGGGATGGATTTCTAAATAGGCTAAGTAGGCTTTAGCATAGAGCGGCGAATGTTTTGGGGCAGCAAATTTTACAACTTATTAAAGCGTCATTCGACATAACAAAATTATTATGAAGATATGAATATTTTGAGAACAAAAACAAATAACTTGCATTAAATGAGTAAAATGTTGGCATTTATATATTACTAATATTTTGTAGCAAACATGATATATGGGAGGGCAATTGAACCCCCCTCCTCTAGGTTTCCAAAGTTGAAAGAAAAATAGTAGAACACTTTAGAAAAGTTAGCCTATTTTGCTTTCAAATTAGTGTATAAAGGTACATGATGGTTCTAATATGTGTATCTATTTTAAACTGCACATACCACCCTATTTTTCAGCTAACCATATACCTTTCCCTGATAGGGATAATATTGTGACAGTGGCGGCAAATCAATTGTTGCCCTGTTGCCTACAGGCGGCAAATCTTTAAATCCGGCCCTGAGTAAAACTTTCTGATGCATAGATACTTTTTTTTTACCGTGTTGTGTTGTTTATTTGTTAGTGTTAGTTATCCTTAAGATAAAGCCACCAATAAAGCATCTAGAAAGCCAATATGCTAAATAGTGTATACTAGAGGTATTCCCCATTTGAATTGTCTGGCATACCCCAAAGTATAACTCAAATATAGGGTCAGGTCCGTTCATTGGATGACTTTGTGTTATTGAATTTAGATTGACGAAAGTTTCTAGTGAATAGATTGCAGTCTATATCTTAGTTATACTTTGGAGAATGTGAGTTTTGCAACTACATCCTTCTTTTGAATTTTGTATACCAAGATTTGAATTTGGTTGATCAAAATTGTGGTTTATTTCACACTTAAATGAAATTTTTTCCATAATAATGTTTTATTAATAACTTGTATTTCATAATTGGTTAACATTTCAGTGCAGGCAATGACATTAAGTGTATTTTAAATTCTACTGTTTAAATACATATCATTGATGAGCTGCAATCAGGGCCGTGTGGTGCTATGATGCAGAGAGGCGGCCGCATCAGGCGGCAATTGAGTAGGGGGCGGCAAAATTCGAGATTCTAAACTCCATTTTTTTTTAAATACTGCTTCAAAAAATTTACTTAGTATTTACTAAATCTGTGTAAAACAAAAACTTCTAAAACTTCAAATACAGGAAGAAAAAGAGCGGCAATTCTAATGAATATCCGAAATAGTCAGAAAGAAAATAGATCTAATACAGGACCGAGACGGCCAGGGGGAATGGCGGGGTTAAGAGGGAATTTGGGTATTAATCCCCATGCGCTCTTTCTGTCGGTTTCTTATCTTCAACCAGGGCCATCGCGAGCGGGGGGCGAAGGGGGTGTCTCGCCGCCCCCCCCCCCCCTTAAGTTTTTTTTTTGGAAAATGGTCATTCGGCAAATTTGAGAAATTTTCTTCCTTTTTATTTTGATACCGAAGTGTTAAATTTTTAGTGAAATGTGCACAATTGGAACACAACGCAAATGCCAACTCTCAAAACTCCTGACAAACTATACCGTAATTCGGCAAATTTGTAATTTTTATTTTAATACAGTTTACCAAACTGCGAAAATTCTTAGTGAAACAAATGAAAATCCGAACACAACCCAAATGCCGACTCACAAAACTCCTGACATACCATAAAGTCATTCAGCAAAGTTAAGAAGCCCCCCGTTGTCATTTATATTTTAATACCGAACAGTGAAATTATTTAGTGAAATGTGTACACCCATTAAAATCCGGACACAACGTAATTGCCGACTCTCAAAAATGACAATGTTTCAAATGTTTTTGAAACAGCTGAAAATCCGAACACAACGCAAATGCCGACTCGCAAAACTCCTGACAAACCATAAAGTCATTCGGCAAATTTAAGGAATGTTTGATATTTATATTTTAATACCGTGCAGTGAAATTATTTACGAAATGTGTACACAGATTAAAATCCGGGCACAACGCAAATGCCGACTCGCAAAACCTGATAAATCAAGACATTCTGTAAATTTTAGACATGGCTGGCAGGCATTTATGATTTAATATTAACTAGTAAAACATTACTGGGGGGGGGGGGGGGGGGGGGGGGGGGTAGTGTTTCTTTCTGCTGCAGCGAATTTTTAGGAGCAACTTCAACTGCATTAAAGTTTACTTTTGGTAATTCTATAGTTAAGGTACGTCTCTCTTCTGAATCTTTATGATATACGAAAAAAACCCTCCTTTATCTGTGTTCTTTATGACATCATAACTATTTTTATACACATTTTACAACAAAAAAATCTTTACTATTTTTAGCTGTTCAAAATTTATTTCAGCTTTTGCAGTAAATTTACGTTGAAAAATGCTATATCAAACAAATATTCACCATTGAAAATTTTGATGCATTAATTTGAAAGTATATTTATCAGTTTTTACAAGTGTTTCACAAAAAGCTCTAGTTGTCCTGATGGTCAGGTTGAAACCTGACCAAGGTTTCTCCGCCTTGTTCCCGGCTGGGTGGTCAAATTATCAACACCCTATCTTCTTCAGCCCCCGAAGTTTGTCTGGAACAAGAGCATTCTTCGTATTTTTCTACCCCATGTGTTATGTAACTGGATGCTGGACTAGAGGGACACAAAAGATCGTCTAGACACAGGGCCATAGAAAGTAGGAATACTCTTATTTTACTAGCCCTGTGGCTATTGAGGGTTTAGTGTTTTGCGTGGGGAAATTAAAAAGAAAGGACGATATTTTTATAATTATAAAAAGAAACAAAATATAAATTTTGCGATTAAATTGCGCGTCAAATTTTTTAAATTACGTTTTCCTTAATTCCATGAAGAAAATTACTTTTGTTTTTGTAGATATTTGCATTTGTTACTATTGAAAATGTAGAAACGTTCAATGAATTTTTTTTATTAATTACACTTAAATAATAAAGAATAGTTAAGCACTAAATACGCATAATTTATATAAAAAATTACAATAAATAATCACCAATATAATTTACAGTGAATAATAAAAATGTTTTTGTATAAAATAAAAAATTATGCCATTTCTAATTGATTTACATAAACTACTTGATGTAACGTAATTGTTTCGAAAAATAAGTAGACGACCCCCCCCCCCACCCCCTCTTCTCTCCTTTAATTCCTCGGGTGTTTAGCGTCAGCCCCCCACCCTTGGTAAAGTTTTGGATGCGCCACTGTTGTGGCTTAATATCAAAAGTAGTTAATCATTTTAACTTATTATAAGTTTAATTAAAACTAATTAATAATTGTAAATTGCTTATTGTTTAATAATATTGTATTTAAATTTTAATTTTTCAAATTTTTGAAAATCATAAAATTATTTAATATTTTATTCGGCAAAAATGTGCCGAACACGCAACATCATTGCAAAAATCATTGCTTCATTGCACGCAAATCATTTCACGCAACATCATTGCCCAAAAGGATTTGCATATTTTAATATCCAGCTTAATAAGTTCATTTATTGATAAAAGAAAATTAAGCCGAGAGCAAAAAATAATAATAAATAAAAAAAAATACGAATTCGATTAAAAACATTTGACCAAAAATTCGGATGAAAGACCTCACTGTGCGCTGGCAGTGAAAGATTACAAATATAAAAAATTTTCATTAAAATATCAATTTCATCCTTATATTAATAAAAAATACATATTTTCTGTCTTTATACAAACCCAACTCTACAAAATATTCATTTTAAATTGGGGATTCTCTGTAGACTTGAATTTTTAAGTCCTCGTATATTTTTTGTTTTTATGTAACTATTGCAATTGTAAAATTAATAACACTTAATATAATATAAATAACTTAACTTAAAAATCAAAACGAAACGAAATATGTGTTTTTACCCAACAGTTGTGAATAATGTAAAAATGATTAAAAATAGCTTTCATATGGTTGATTGATAGAAAATTTCAGTTTTTGAATAAAAATATAATTAGTATGAATTTTTTTTAAAAAAAAATAAAGAGCGGCATTTTAATGATTTGCATCATATGAAAAAAACATACCACACGGCCCTGGCTGCAATAAATTGCTAGTAAATTGATTATCACCTTTTTCAATTTGCAAATTGTAATGTAATTGTTGTCATACGAGAAGTATTTTGACTGATGCAGAAATTTAGTATCATAATTGGAACTTATTAATTTTAATAATTTTTTTTTACATTATGCACCCTTATTGTCAGAATTGAATTATTTTTATATGCTTTCAGATTCATGCTTCGATAGAGTTAATGTGCTTATCTCTAATGTGTGCAGAATTAGCCATGAAAGTGAGGTGGATGGGAAGACAGGCTTTTTTGCACCATAAGAGAAGTGTCATAAAGGTAGTTTTAGTTTGATTATTTATTATTAGCAGTTTTAGTTTGACTATATGTTTTTTGTACAGTCAAACCTCGTAAATGTGAACTTGCTTAACATGAATTTGCGCGAAGATGAACATTAGACATTTCCCCAGCCTATAAAGTTTGAGCTAATGCTAAATAATCTCTTCACGCGAAATCTTTTTGGTGAAACCCTGCTTAACCTGAACAAAAAATTCAGAATTTGACTATTCTTCTTCTTTGTAGTAATAATTCAAAGTTTTGAAGAATGTATCAATAAAAACATTAAAAATAAAGCATCGAGCAAACATTATAAAAATTAATTGACTTCTACGTCTGAGGAAATCGTGAAATCTCCCATGATTCTTTAGTTTTGTTCAAAATACTGTTCTTAATTGCTGTTCCTTAAAAATTTTCCTAAATTTTCTATGGTATGTTAAACTCCAAATGAACTTTACTAATTGAATCACTAATTAGTTACATGTATTATTAGTGTAGTACATTGGAAAGTGGAATGTAATGGTTCAATGTAAAAAGAAATCTTGATGGTTAATACGAAATGTTTCTGTGCTCTCCCTTATAGTTTGTGTTAACGAGGTACGACTGTATTAAAAAAAAAATTGCATTTGAGACATTTAAGATTTCAATATTTTTTACAGTCCATCTGATTACAACGTAAGCTGCAAACATACTTTCTTAATTTTAGACAAACTTGGTTTATGTATCAAAGCTATGTATAAATATGTAAACGTTTTTTAATTGAACAAATTGATCATTCTAACCTAAAGTTGATAGTTAGTTAATGGTAATATCAGTATAAAAAAATTATCAAATTTAAGTATTGAATGAAGATTTAAAAGGTAACATGCAGCGTTTGATTAAATAATAATAAAAAAATTCTACATTTAGGTGTAAACTTTAATAAATGTGACATTTTGCTTTCAGACAGTTGTTTTAGTTATAATGATTCTTGAAGCAATTGTGGTGTTGGGCCGCCAAAGTAGCCATTTTCGTGTTACAAGAGCTTTGAGGCCTGTGTTTTTAATTGATAATCACTACTGCAAGGGTATCCGAAGGTAATATATATTTGTGTTTAATTATTTATAGATACTTATGAGTGATTATAGATTAGTTTCTAACATGAAAAATTTATGTGTAAGTCGGGTTGTAAAGACAAAAAGAGGTTGATTTCATGTACACTGTAAATTTCTTAAGTACACTATTCATTTCTTAAACTGGGACCACATTGGCCTATAAATTGTATTAAATTGCTTGGTGTTTATATATACTTGTCCCATAGTATGTCTCAAATTCTCATATTTATTAAACCATGAGTACAGAAACAATTAATTCAAAAGTATAAGGTTACTTCTTTTATTGGCACGACAGCCCAGAGTTTGCAAGAGCCTTATCAAGAGATCGCTTTCATTCATCCGCTATCGTCTTAGTGATGGTTTGCCAATTCCTTAACACCAAAATTTGAAAGTCTTTAATCTGTCAATATGTCTATGAAGTCTGTCAATCTTAATTTGAATTAGCCCCTTGCTCTGATTTCTATTCCCTTGTAGTTAAGAATTCTATAAGTTAAGGAGGAAAGTTTTTCATAAAACCAAATATATTATTTTGATAAAACATTGTTTTCTCTGTTATTTAGGTTATTATTTATTACTCTATATTAAAAAACTAATACACAATTTATTTTTGATTGTGATGTACTATTTACGAATCATTATACATGAAATTTGTTTAAATTACTATGTATATTTTGAACGATGTAAAATAAATAACCTTATAATTTAACTAGTTCTATATTTTAGGGTTATTCGCCAAATCATGCAATCTTTACCTCCCATTCTTGATATGATGTCATTGTTGCTATTTTTTATGCTCATCTTCTCAGTTTTAGGTAAGTTATGATAGTAAAATCAAGGTATTATTTGAAAGAATTGTGTCTATCTTATATAATATACATGTAATATAATTAATTTAAATACTTCATAATTTCTTTTTAAACTATAGAACTTTGTTTCGATCTCTTAAGTGTCAAGATACTTCCTTTACATTAATTACTATCTAATCACTGTCAGAATCTTTTATTTAACACTTTTTAGGCCTTTTAAATAGAATTTTAGAAATAGGCATTTGTTGAAACATGAAGTTTTACAAATTTGTGTGTGTTAATTTAGTTTTTCAATTTAAAAATAGTTTTTTAAATTGGTGTGAATAAGGAATATAAAAGAAATATATAAATAAGGTAAGGTAGATAAGGTTAAGTAATTATAAATAAGGGGATACCTTACCCTCTGGGGGATACAGACTTATTAAAATGTCACCTGAACAGTAATGTTTTTTTTTGTTGACAAATTTGAAGTATGGACGTAATTATCTGTTACAGAAATGTAATTGATAAAAAAGTCAATTACATTTTTAATTTAAAATTTAAATGGTCATTTTCATACAGTGAAAAAGAGTTTTCATTTCACCCAATTCTCTTATCCCTCTGAGGGTTAATATGTCCGAGATAAGTTTGGGGTTGTGTTTTCGGTACATCTAAAAAGACTATTCAAGTAAATTAAGCAGATTTTATATATCATACTATAGTTAAGGTAATTTACACTATACTTCACTATTTGTTTCTGTTGTGATCCTGAATGTGAAAATTTGATTTTATTAATTCACCTTTTTTATGTAATTTTTCTTTTGCCCTTTAGGTTTTTATCTATTTCATACAATTCAAGATGATACTGTAAGTATCAGTTTGTGGATTTATATGTCAATATTAGTTTAGAATAATTTATGTACACTACCATTTCAACTATTTTAAAATTCATTATTTTAATTGCTTTATTATAGCTTAAGTCTATTTTAATTTAGAAAAATGTTAATGATTAAATTATTTTCTCCCTGCTACATGAAGTTAATAGACCTTAATTTGAAGATTTCTTTCTTTATAGTTAATTGAAATTGTAACTTTCCTCGTAAATATAATTTTTTTCATTAAGTAAAAGTTTTTGTAATTGGTAAATGTCTTGTATTAAAAAAAAAAACTTTTTGAAACCAAACATTCTATATTTTTGGTCTCAACTGTCAAGAGATGTTTTTACTAATGTCTAATTAATATATAATCTCTCCATTAATTTTGTTTCTTTAACATTATTATTTAAATGTTTTTTATTGTATTATTTGTTAATCTACTTTTCTCTATTACAGTATTTCACCTCATTAGAAGCTAGTTTTGTGAGCTTGTTTGTACTTCTCACAACCGCAAAGTAATGTATATTATTTTTTGGGAAAATGTTCTGTATTTAGAAGGTACTTGAAACTGAATTGCATAAAATGATGTTTAATCATTTGTATTTCAGTTATCCCGATGTTATGATGCCTTCCTATGCTGTTTCTAAATGGTCATCCTTGTTCTTCATAACTTTTATTATTATCCATGTGTATTTCCTGATGAATTTAGTAAGTTTTTATACTTTGAATTGAAAATTTTAAATTTCTTTTAAAGATCTTATCAAATTGAAATACTATATTGTATAAGGGATGTTAAGATTTATCTAAAAATAACGCAAAATTTCCAGAAATGAAGTTTAGTTTGCTCAATGTGAATATCTATAATATATAAATTTATAATCTACACTTTTTTTAAAAAGTATATTATAAAGTGAAATATATAAATATTATATTCCCATGAAATAATTGGAATCATTTGTTAGAGTTTAGGTAAATTTATTTCATAGTAACATTGGCTACTAATTAATTGAACAATTTCTTAATTTCCTCATTTTTTTAAAATAAAATATAATTAAACCCATGTAACCCCCCCTATGTATATTCAAGCTTTTTGTTACAATGGTTGCAGAGTGTTTGCAAATGTATTTACTTTGAAGTAAAATTTAGATCTTGATCATTTACTTAGAAATATTTTTACTAATACAAATACAAAAACTGTCGACCAACAACTGGCCAGAGGCCAGCAGGGTTGTTCTAAAATGTTTATGATTCCCTACCAGTTTCCAATAGCTTTCGAGATTCTTCTTAAAATCTTCCAATCGCTTCGAATACACAACATATTCTGGTAAAGAATTCTACTTATTGACGACTCTATTATAAAAATGTTTGCTTACCTCCCTTCTAAAGCATTATTTATTCAATTTCTGACCATGTCCTCTGGTCCGGCTATTTAAGGTAAAACCTAAGCCCTCCAAGTCTCCCTGTTCTACGAACTTGAATAACTGAATTAAATCACCCTTTTCTCTCCTATTTTCCAGCATGTACATTGGTAATTTTTTTTTAGTTTTTAGTGATTTTATGCATGATTTGTAGGTACAGAAACAGTTATTATAAAATAAAGTTTGTTTTTCTCGATTGTAATTTTAGAAAAAAAGTAGATGATTATAAAAATTTATAAATGAGTCGATTTATGCACACATATTTTTTTTTGTAAAGTACCTTATTGTGTGTAATATAGCTATTGTATATTTTAGATGTTAGCTGTGGTGTACGAAACCTTTACTCGCATTGAAAAAGACAAGTTTCGCAAACTGTTACTTCATCGACGGAAAGCATGCCAGCAAGCTTTTCGTCTTCTTGTTACTAGAAATTCTCCTTTACAAATGAGCTTTCGTCATTTTGAAGGTTTGATGAAATATTTCCAACCTAAAAATAGTAAGTTAACTCTTAATATTTACTTTTGCAGAAAAATATTACGTCTCTAAATTTGTTTGAATGTAAAATTTTATATGACTTTCCATCCTTAATTTCTAAAATCCTATTAAACACAAATTAGTTTCAAATACAAATATTATGAACCTCCTTAAATTGGATTTTCTTTAAATGATCTATGTTATATGTTAAATGTAATGTTGAATTTGAAAAAATTCTTCCATAACCTTTTGAAAACTGCATTTACATTGGTATATTCCAAAATGTTTGAATCCTGCTTGCTTTGTATTTTAGTACATCTGTATTCCTCAAAAGTTTGCATATCGGCTTGCAGATAATAAGTTTCTAATGCATACTTAACTACAAATTATAAAAAAAGTTGTTTGAGTATATTTCTATATATTAAATTTAAGCAATGTCAGTTTTATAAACTATTACCTACTGCTGTTTTTCTTCAAAATAGTGTCAATTGAGTAACAATCATGTCTTATGATAAATTTTTCAGCTAAACTAGACAATTATTTGATGTTCAAAACATTAGATATGAAGAAGACTGGATATCTTACAATGAATGAATTTTTAAATGTATTTGAAGCAAGCCCTTTAAGATGGAAGGTATAGTGTTTATTTCTATAATTTAAATCTTTGCAAATTAAAAGTAAACTCATAAGAACTTCTAACTGCTGTATTTCATGTATTTTTTTTATAAAATAAATTTTACTTTTATTTTGATTAAAATTCTTTTTAGAAATTTTTAAGTTTATTATTTTTATTTTTCAGCCGAAAAGGCCAGATGATCTTTGGTTTATTCATTTACATGGCATTCCACTTAAATTTTTTGCAGGTGATTATTACTGATGATAATGCTAATTGTTAATTGTTTTTTTATTTCCATGCCTTAACTCCACACTTTTTAAATGTACAATGTGGAGTTTAGTATTGCATGGTTTTAAGTTCTGTGTATCAAAGTGTTTTGTATAATTTCTTTGGTCCATTAAAAAAAAACCTTTCTGATTTGCTATCATCGATATCTTATGTCTTCAATAATCAGTTAAAGAAAATAAATGATGTGTGTTAAGTTGCCTTTGTAAAGAGCTGTAACTTAACCATATAATTCTTAACTAGAACATTTGGCGAAATGATATTGTCGACATCCAAACAGTCTGTCACTACTATAAAATATGTTTTTTATAATTGCGTGAAAAAAATCCGACTTTTACATTATAATTTCAATATCAGATGCGCGCAAAAAGTTAGACTTTTTGAAACAGTGAAAAAAAGTACTTTTTTTCACCCAAAAGCAGTGAAAAAAGACTTTTTTTTACTCTTTTTATAAGATGCCAACATTTCAAGTTAAAATTTCTATTTCATAATCTTATACTATAATACGAGGAATTGGTGCCAAGTCCAAAATCGCCCCAGAATTAATAAACTCCGGTAAACTTGGGGGTCTGGGGTTTTTGGCCACGACGAATCGATTGGCGCAGGTTTTGAAGCGCTACGGTCAAGCAGTTCGGAGTTACAGATAGGGTATTTTCAAACTTCATTAGTTCGCCATAATGGCTACTTTCCTGATGCCATCTGCTAAAGCTATAAGCCTCTGCTTAAGCTTTAAGGAGTGTCTCACTTTTTGATTTTGAAAATCTGGTCACATTAACTTAACCGGTTATCTTTTCACCAATGGTTTCACAAATTTTCTTATAGTATGTATTGTTTTGATAAATCACAATTGAAAATTTAAATCTTCGAGTTAGCTTCGATACCTGTTTTCTCCGAGCAGAGCTCGGTCACCCGCTGGTATTAATAAAATCCAGATATTTGTCGATCTGCTTTTATTTAAAGATATAAATGCGTGTGAAATATTTTTGGAATGACATTTTTTTCACATAATTATAAAAAATAGTGTATGAAACATGTGCGAAAAGTAAACTTTTTAAAACGCATGTCAATAATTCACTCGCTCGTGAAAAAAATCCACTAGTTTTAAAAAGTGTTACTTTTCACACTTGTTGCATAAATAACTATTTTACAATTAATTCTAGGATCATCAAACTTAAGATGGAAACTTTTTAAGTCAATGAACTGTTGTATTTATCTTAGGCTGCACAAACATGTTACTATTATGAATTTTCTTTCTTTTTTAAGGTATTCACAAAGTTATAAATCATCAATCAACAGAATTTATCGTCAGTGAGTAATTTTTATGGTTGATTTTTTTAAATATCACTTTTTAAAAAATATTATGTAATGGGTGATGTTATTTGTTTTTAGATACTGTGATTGCAGTAAATGGAATATGGCAGGTTTTGGAAGCTTCAGAAATGTTTGGTAACTAAAAAGTTTGTTTTTATAATTTCAAAATAAAAAGTTAGGTTTTAGTAGACTTCTTTATAAATTATAAATTATTTTGGAATTATAATATAATCAAGTAATTTATATTTTTCAGGAAAACAGTTGAAAGGAACTTTTTATGAAGGTTTGTATGTTTTATGTTTACCGGGCTCATTTTTTAAAGTATTCATGTAGTACAAACAATTATTTTAAATGATATCATTTTTAATTAAAATTGACTCATCAGTAAGTTTTTAATATCATTTGCCTGTTTTCATGTATTTTTTTTATTTAACGTTTGTTATAGCTTAAGTTACAAGTAAATAAATTTTAGTTAAATTGACAGGTTAAAAACCAGCACCAATAGCTTATGATAACATTAAACATTGGCTCATTTAATCCAATGGTACAGATATAACCTTATACTTCTTTCTTTGTAGAATGTGATGCTAATAGCTGTGATGCTCCTGAAAATGTATATGGCTGGGTATCAATCGCTTTTGTTTCATGTAAGTTCCCGCTATTAAAAATTAAATATGTTTTTTTTGTTGCAAAATTCATTTCTTTAATTCTATCATTTACTTTTCAAAGCATAAGACAAATCAAGTCATTGTGCATATTATAGCAGACTTTAATTTTTTCTTTGTAAAAGTACTAATCATCTTACTTTTTGTTAAAGTATATTTTTGAATATATCAGAGCATTTTTAACTATTTGGGTCCTAAATTCAAAGTCTTCTCTCTCTGTTAATATAATGAAAGAAAATAATTTTCTTAGCTGAATTACTCTATTGTATTGAATATTTTACGAGCTGTTTTTTTTATATGATTACATTTATCACATAAAAAACTGTAAAAATATTCAATTCACTTGGTGTGTAACTTAGCTTAGAAAGCTATTTTTCTCGATTGAATAAAAGCTTGTAGATTAGACTTTGGTTTGGAGACCCAATTTCTCTGTCTCATTCCCCGTTAATAGTCAAATCTGTCAACCCGAAATATCACAGAAGGAACCCTTTTTTTCAAGTATGTGTCTGAGTGAGGGGACATGTTTTGCTGTTTTTTTCGGCCGCATTAAGGTCTTCAACAAATATATTTCAAAACTGTTTGTTAAAATATTTAAATCACTTGCCGTAACCTATCTTAAAAAATTATTTTCCTCCATAGAATCAAAGCAGTAGATAAGACTTTGGTTTGAAGACCGAATTTCTCTGTCGAATTCTCCCTTAATAGTCAAACCTGTCAATCCCAAATATCACAGAAAGTACCCATTTTTTTCAAGTATGTGTCTGAGTGAGGGGACATGTTTTGCTGTTTTTTTGGCCACATTAAGGTTTTTAACTAAAATATTCTCATTATAAACTTTGAAAAACTACAGAAAATACAGAAATCATGAAATATTTAAAGACTGAAGGCTTTTTACGATGAACAAGCTCAGATTCACAGGTTTGATTGTAGACTTTATGTACGCAGTTATGTAGTGTATATAATAGCAATATAAGTATGTATGTTTTGTTTAATATTTCATTACTTATTTTAGTTTATACAGTTGAAGTATCTCTTAAAATTGTTGCCTTTGGTTTATACGAATACTTTGGATCACGTTGGAATCGGTAGGTTCTATATAATTTTTTTAAAGCTTTTAACATTTTCTGTGTGTCCTTTTTAAGATTGAAAGATTTAAATTATAATTAGTGAAATTATTTATTTAATCAGATATCTGATTGTATGTTTGTAAAGCTATCATGCTGTGATTTGCCATGCCTTAAGGCACATAAGAAATTGTATTTTATTTTGTTAGCCTATTTGTAGGGTAACTACCTTAAATATTTTTTTCAATGTAATGTATGTTAATAGTTAAAAATCAATTTCATGTTGTAGATTTGACTTTGGAGTGACACTTTTAGCTATTTGTGGACTAATTGCGGAGCAATTTAGATTTCCATTTTCATACGTTACAATTCTTAGATCTTTGAGACTTTTGAGGTAAATTTTGTTATATTTTCTTTTATTTATGTTGCATTTTTCAAACAAGTTCTTTGGATTAGTTTAATGTTTATAGAAATCATATTTATTGTACATACTACAAAAAATATGCAGTTTTGATTAACTATAAAAAAATGGAAGTATCAGACCTTGAAATCTGACAGTAGCACTCTCAATGGTTGCATGGTTAATATAAGAGTTGTGCATCTTAAATAGTTGTTTTTAATTCATATGAATGATTTCTAAAACTATTAATTTTCAACTTGAAATGTTCATGTATTCTCCATTTTTTTTTACTGTCCACTTGCTTGAATCTACAATTAAGAGTACAGAAATTACAAACATAAAAGAGAGGCTGACCAAAGTTAACATTTTAAGAAAATTTATAAATATACAAATAAAATATTTCATGAAAATAGCGTTTATGTAAAATATCTCTAATATTTGTTGTAAACAATGAATAATAGTTTATAATTAAATATACTTTACAAATAATCTTTTATGTATTTTAATAATTGATACATGAGTTTTTACGTGCTGTAATGTTATAATATTTTATGTTTAGGTTGTTCAAACTGAAGAAGCGTTACCGAGATGTTTTAGGAACTTTGTTTATTATCCTGCCAAGGTTCTTGAGTGTGGCTCTAGTACTGGTGATTTTATATTACTTTTTTGGTATCATAGGAATGGAGATCATGTCGGGATATGATCTTGTTAATTGTTGCCAGTAAGTATATAACTTAAGAAATCAGTGCAACAAAAGTAGTTTTTTCTCACTGTTTCATCCTATGTTACATTTTTGTGGGATAATAAAAAATACTTTATTAAGAAAAATAAAAAGTACACTTTTAAAATTGGGAAACTATTAATTAAGCTTAAAATTTTGTAAGCAATGTTACAAATAAAATAACTTTTCTACATGATTATAAAAAAATTATGTATTCAAACCTTGTGTGTAAATAAATTTGAGGAAATTGGTTCGACTTGCATCCTTCCTCTACCATCAAATAAACACTATTCTCCTTGTTTCAAAACGTTTTAAGTTGCCTACTTATTGCATAAATAACTATATTTATTCTTTGTACATTATGTAAATTCTTATGTAACATTAATGAAACAGATTGTTTTGAAAATGGAATTAACTAATTTCTTTCAAAATTTTCCATTTTGATTTGTTTAATATTTAATTTCTACTCTTCATGTTTAATATTGTTTTCTTTTAATTTTTAGGAATACTACAGTTGAACAATTTTATCGTTTTGACAATGACAGTTCACTTGATGGATATTATTATTTAAACAATTTCGACAACTTCCTCACTAGTCAAAGTAAGTTTAGATTCCAAACTCAAAAATAGTTCAGTTCTATATTTTGTGCTTGATGATAGTAAAAAAAAGCATTTATTGTATACATTTCAGTTAATAATGGTTTAGTACAATTCAGAGTGTTTTGAAAACATGTAAAATTTCATCTGAGATCCTTAATTTTTTATAGCTGATATATCTCAAGTAATTTTTGTTGTTAGATACTTTACTGAATTGCAATATTATTGATTATTAATACATATGAATTTTTAAAAAAAATTTTTTTGCTTAGTGAAAACCAAATATAGTTAGTTAAACCCTAATATAGTCCACCTTCCACAACTTGGAAATCCCAAGTATTTTGATTGTGGGAGCGTCCAATTTGAACAAAAAGTAGAAAACCTAAAGGAGACAGGGTTACTTGTTTGTTTACTTGTGGTGTTTGGCGAGCCTTCTGATTGTTGGGTTAGTTTGGTTGGAAATGATGTAGCACAATAAAACTACACATAGGTTATTAGTGAAAGGAGGATTATAGTTAATTGCTGAAGGTGGTTATCAATTGCACGTGCATTTTTTTCTATATTAACTTGATCATAAATAGATTTGCATCTGTAGTATGTAATATTTATTATATTTAGTATCCCTTCGGGGAATGCTATAAGTTTAAAAAAAAATAGCTTAAAATTAAAGAAAATAGTAATAATAGTGAACCTGTGCACGTTCGAACTGTCCCTCAGTTGAGAAACTGTTTTTAAATTTTAAAGAAATATTCACCTGCTAAAGCAATGAATTGCCAAATACAGTAACTCTAGCTGAAACCAAAATTTCCTGCACTCCTTTTCGTTTTGATAGTGATAGTTTGGACTGTCTAAAACACAGGTCATAGATGGCCAAGAAGTGGTACTGTACCAGAAACCTTTCATTCGTAACATTATGACACCAAAAGATTGGGAAACTAAATATTTATTTCATTTCTACTTGTTAATGTATTAGGTTAGTTATAATTTAATAGCATTTCTAAAAATGAAAAGTTTATTTCATATGTAGGTACAGTTAATTTACTTTTTAAAATCTTTATACAATTATTTTGGTAATAAATAAAATAGTAACTTTGGGTTTTGTGTCCACTTACAGTTACACTGTTTGAGCTGATGGTTGTGAATAACTGGTTCATCATAATGAATGGATATGCGAATGTGGTATCAGAGTGGACTCGGCTATTCTTTATGTCCTTTTATATTGTGACAATGGTAAAACATTTTTTAATGATTTTATAATAAATTTTTTTTTGTGTGATATTTTATTTTTACTTTATCTATTCTTTCAGATTGTCATTAATATCATTGTAGCATTTGTGCTGGAAGCCTTTCTTTTCCGGATACAATATAAACGAGTTTCCGGTGATATGGACAGTAAGTGTTATAATGTTTTTCATAATTCACTAAAAAAAAACATTTGATGCAATATTTACTATGAATATTAAGACAAAGCAGGCTATATGGGCTGCATAGCCTGATTGATAAGGGTTTGCTCTTTTGATCATATGCTAAATATTTGTGGGGTTATATTAATATTAAAAGTCAATGTATATTACTGAAAGTTTAATTTCAAAAATAATTTTTGATTGTTGTGTTGTTTGATAAAATGGTTGTTGTAACTAACCCTCAGCTTCTTTGACAGTAGTCGGACAAGTTCCAAAAGGGTGCTGACACTCAGAAAGTCAATCACAGTCAAATGGTTGGAATATAATAACGTTAACACCAAAACTATGGATAAGTTGTCAAAAGTAACAACCTCTCTCATCAAGTTAGCCCAGGTATCTCAGTCGTGTGAAGCGTTGTGCTCGCATCAGAAGGGTTTTGGGTTGTGTCCTCGGCTGTGCTCGAAATTCTGATGGTTGCAGAGTCAGCGCTTGTATTCAGATAAAGACTACCTTGTTGACTAATGGTAACTGAGGCAAGTTAAATATGTCGTGGTCACAAAGTCCCCCTTGTTCCCATGCCAAATTAATACCTTTCTGGGTACCAGATCAGGGGGTTACTGGCCTTCAATCTGGATCAAAATTCTGATGAGTGAGAATGCATGTGTTAAAGGGACCTTTCTATAAAACGGATGTGTCATGCTGATGAGCAAAAGTCAAACTTCCTCCCTTGTGACTCTCAATAAAAACAGAAGCCGCCCCTGGTCTTAAAATCGGGTACTTCTATACTCTGGGCTCGGTTACCCACTGGTATGGGAAACAACAAAATCTCATCAAGTCAGCAGTTCATCCTGGTCAACTCCCTGACTTGTAACAATTAATAATGGACTATTTCATAATGGATCAATGTTTAAATATGTATTCTAATTTACAGAAGAGTCTCTGGTGCGAGTGGATGTTGGCCTAAATGAACAAGAAGTCTCCTTCTGCAGGAGCAGTACTTATTTATCCAAATCACAGATGCAGACTTTCGCAAATGACACCTCCTCTCCTCAGGTGGTGTTTCGGGGCACAAGAACAAGAACAAAATTCTCGTTCTCCCTCAAGATGTACGGAGAAGAAGTAAAGGTAACATTTTTATTATATCCATTTTTGGATCTATTTACATGTTTAAATATGCCACATTGTGTAGAATGTACACTGTTCAAAATAATTAGGGGGAACGCATGGTTTAAACTCTTCACCCCCAATGATTCCTTTTGGAATCATCAACTTGCAATTTTTTTTCTTAATAAATTGATCTCACACTTATTTATCGTAAGTTGGAAGAATCGTGTCTTTTGAAGAATTAAAATGTTTTTTTAAATAGAAAGTTTCAACTGAAAGGGTTGACAAAAATACGCAAAGTGCTCCTCTTATTATTATTTATTTTTGCACTGTATTAACTCTCATGTAACCACACACGACTTTCAATTTACCGCTTAATAAATCAATACATTTAAAGGAAACTATGTACCCTATAAGTTAATTTCAATAATTTTAAAACCTTAAAATTTTTATTGCTACTACCTATTATTTATACATGCATAATTTTCTAGAAAACTTTATAATGATATCCAATGCTATCCAATGCAGGAATTAGTGATCCAGATTTGCAGTCAGCAGCTTTTTCTTTTTTTCTTTGTAATTTGGAAAAAGATGAGCCTCTCTCTTGTTATGCAATCCTAACACAAAAACAAACAAGCTTTTCCCAGGTCACTACAATTTGTTCTAAAGGCTTAAAAAAGTATTAATGGATAAAATAAGTTCAAAGTTTGACCATTATATATTGTTAATTATACACTCATAACATACCCTTGACTGTTTCAAAGAATTTCTTGCATTGGGCTGCATGTAGGGACATTATCGATGGGACCCATCCTTGATGTAATTCATAAAAAAATAAATTCAGGAATGCATAGTATTCTCTTATGGGGATAAAACTAAGCTGCGGTGTAGATATTTCTAAACTTATCAATGTGAACCATCCTTGATGTAATTCATAAAAAATAAATTCAGGAATGTGTAGTATTCTCTTATGGGTAAATTTAAGCAGTGGTACAGATATTTCTAAACTTTGTGCTTTTGCACAAAATTTTATTCCATATAGATGTTGAAAAACACAGACTAATATAAAAACTTAACTTCTTTTCCTTAAATGACATAGACTCTAAAAGGTTATTTTTTTAAAATTTAAAACCTAGCAATTAATTTCTAACACTTCAGTTGACTTCTTTAAATTTTAGAAATGGTTGAAAGCTGCTGAAGACGAAGAGCGTCTTCAACGAGAGATGCTTTTGAACCAACTTCAGCAAGAGCAGCTCACACAGAATCAAATGTCAGAGGAAGATATATTAACCTTTCATGAACGAACATTTACTGTTTAAATATCAAATGCTGTTATAATTTATTAAAGCCATTTGGACGTTGATTATTCAAGATTGTATATTTTGAATAGAAAAATATACTTTTTAAATAACTGCATATTTTATACTATATATTAGTTCTATAAAATATGTATATTCTATAGTATTTTAAAATGACGTGAACGTATTTTGGGAGCATATTTTACCTTTTGAAATATATACCTAAAAAGCTGTTATTTAGCAAATGGAAAAAGTTTATATCTAATATTATATTGTAGGATGATATAATATAGGAGGGAGAAGAACATAATTTTTTAAACTTTAGATTTTAAAAAGTTTTGTAACTCGTATTTATTAATGCTATACCAGTGTATTTTATTCTTTGAAAGACGATTCATCTGAGGAGAAATTTGTATATTTTCAAATTGTGAAGGATCATTTATAGTTTGACGAGTGATATTTAATTCATAGATATGATACTGATTTTAAAATTACCTGTGTTTTATTATTGTTTAAGGTATTCTAATTAAGAATGATATAAAATAATTATTATACATAACCATCTGTTACGTAATCTCTGTGTTATTATATTGTGAAATGCTAAACTACAATTAGATTCATAATACATGCTAATATATTCTTATTTGAGTAGCTAGTGTCTCCAAAGACGATTATGGCTAAATCATATCCTACAGTAAATACTCCTTGATTATATATATCAGCTGTGGTTATTTCATTTCCAAATAAACAAATAAGAGTCTTATCCGGATGCAAGTGGGCAATAAAATATACTTATATCTACTTCATAAATTATATATTTTAGTTCCTATTGCAGCCGCTTTCTATTAAAAGTAGTACTTGAATAAAAAAAATTCCTACATAATTTAAAAATTAAAAGAATTAAATATTGTAAATTACTTATAGCTTAAATTAATATGAAAGAACACCAACTTTAATATTCTACATTTTCTTAAGATTTTAAGAAAGTTGATATAGTTTTGCAAATGTAAAATAAAGCAAGGACGCGGGGTAGTGGCACGCTTAGTTAAGAACCAACATTTAAGAAATTCATAAAGAACTATTTATTGAAAAAAGTCTTCCTAAACTTTTCTGTGCCATATTGTGATATTTAAAGAAATTTCTATTTTAAAAAGTTGGTTAAAAATACAATTAGATGATTTTTAAGAAATCTAAAGAAGGTAATTTTTCTACATCTAATTTTGTAAGTACAATATATTTTGCGCCAAATCTTTCGCGCCAAATCTTTCGCGCTAAATCTTTCAACTTAACCTTCTTGATGTACTCTCCACTGCTTATTTTTTCATGATAGTTTGTTTAGCTAGTTTATTTATTTCTTTGTTATACGTAACTCATGTAAAAAGGTAATCTGTTTAATATAAGGATCTGTTGTTTAATTTGATTTTTTGTGATTGTAAAAATGATATTTTAATGTATTTACTTATGTGTATATAAGTATTTCGCAAATAAGCAGTAATTGCTTGAATATGTACTCATTCATTTTAGATTATTTCTCATTAGCTTTATTTCGCTTATTTCTCTGACTTTATTATGTTATATGTGCAGATTTTTGTTGTAAAAGTTTGACTAATATGTTAAATGCAGATCATGCTGTTTTGTTTTATAATTTTGTAGCTGTTTTTGTACAAATTCTCTTGAATAAGATGCCATGTGATTTTACAATATCTTTGTTAATTTTTTTTATCTAGTTAGTTAGCTGTCAGATAGCTAATACACAAATACTGAAAGTAAACTATTGTGTTGAATCATTAACAGGAACTTCCAATGTTAACAGAAAATAATATATTATACAACATACATTAACTTCTACTTCAAAATAAGTATATTTATTTGAAATTGTTGTTCAATTTATTTTAATAGTAATTTAATGTTTTATTCTCTTTTGTAGAAATGTATTAAATGTCTAAATTTTAAAGTCAAAGTATCTATTTGTGATTTAACAAAACATTTAGGTTCAATGATAATGAAATATAAATATAAAATAATTATAACAGGTATATATACACTGAGTGGTCAAATTATTATTACCACCACTCAATATAATATTTGACCATCTTTTGTCTTAGCATTGCATGAAATGTTCTTGGAATAGATTCCATAAGATTTTCGTTGATGGTAGGAGGAATCTGAGACCGTATTTGATGAACTTCACTTTCCAATTCCTTAAGGGGGCTAGGGAGTCCAGTCGGTTAGGCATTTGCCTAGCATGCGAAAGGTCCCAGGTTTGGGTCCGAGCATCGCCAAAATAACTGCCGATCTATAATCGGCCCATGCAGCCCAAAATGTAAATAATACCCTGTGTCCCTACTTAAATGCCCTCGGACATTTAGACATTGTTTAACAAGAATCAACGGACCCATACAATGCCTAAGAAACATCAATCAAGCCATAACATAGTCTCTACTAGCTTGAAGTGTTATGGATTGCATAAAATTGAGGATTGTGGTTTCATGAGAAGGTGGTCATAATAAAGTTGCTTCTCAGTGTATAACATATGTTTTACATTATTTAAAAATAATTTAATATTTAAAAAATAAGTTTGTCTATCACCAAAGAAATTTTCTATTGGTTTTCTGTAACTTGTCTATATCGTTAAAAAAACATTTCTTAGTAAAATAAGCACTACTGTCAAATGAATGGAAAAGTAAATAACTTATTTTATTCTATTCATTGTCAAACTGGTATAAATTGTTGAGCTATTTATGTTATTGTTTAGTAATACAATATATATCTATGTTGATAAAAGATGCTTATAATTTAAATTTATGTATTTTGAGATGTGATATATTGTTTTATATTTACATAGCTATCATTTATGTACAGTTTAAATAACTTTTCTAAATAAAAATTTTAATTCTATTAAAAACTTTTTTGTGTTTTATTATTTTAAATAAAAAAAGAAATTAAAATCCTTTGCATTATCAAGATTTTATGTTTAATAAAATGTTGTCATTGATGTTAAATGCACTATAGCTTTTATTATTTAGATAACAACTTTAATTGAATTTATTTATAATGCTTGCATATTAATATTTTTTTTTAATTAATGTATACTACTACTCCTTATAAACTTTAAAGATTTGTAGCTTTAACTTTATGTACAGCCATTATTTTTTTTAATTATTTGTAGAAAAAAGTGCTATTTTTTTTATTCAAATAGGAAGCAAAGTAAATTATGCTATGTTGCTGTACTTTTGTGTGCAGCCATTACTTTTAGTGTTAATTTATTTTCAAGCAGTGATGTTATAATGCACTACACATTTGTCCTTACTGATGAAAATATTCAAATTATTTTTTAATGATAGTACATTTTGGCTGCATTTACGTTTATTTAATGAAAAAAACGGTAGGTATTTAAATATTATATAACAGCTTCGTTTGTCCGTTCATCATCACTTTCACAGCTTGAATTGAACTCAAATGCTATAAAAGGTTTATACAGTTGCTATAAAAGGTGTTATACAGTTTTTTTTAGACAAAATTAGTTGCTTAATATTGTTCCTAAGTAACTAAAAATCGTGTTATATAAGTTTATTTTGGTTTAATTTACGTTTCACCAAAGATTTACGGTCTATTGGCGACAGGCTTCATAATTTTGAACCGGGGTCGAGTGACGAGCTAGCACACAATGCAACCTGATACATGTACATCTTAATTGGCGTCATAACTTTGGATCACGGCACCTATGCATGCACCAGTCTCGTATACAAAACGCTTATTATTGGTAAGTTTTCAATTATTTTTTGTCCTTCTGATACGTTTTCAGATAGGTAGAGGAGGGCAGAACCTGCGTTAGTAATGATGGTGTTTTTACCCAACGTGCAACATCGTCCCCCAAGTAAGTTGGTGTTTATATATTAATATGCCGAACAAATCTGCTCAGCAACATAAATCATGAATGTTAATTAAAAATATTCCGTAACTGCTTCACACTAGTATTTTAAAGTAACTATTTTTTTTTACAAATCTTTAAAAATAACTTTTTTGCGGCCTAAAAAAAATCGAAGCATATTATTATCACGCGCATGAGACTGTTTTGAGTAAATTTTCTTTACTGTATTTTTATCTGAAAAATATTTACTTCCACTGCAATTATATGGACACAAAATATTCTCTTCCATATGAAATGTCTCAATCAATGTTCAATGAACGAAATACAGATAATTTTGGAAAGTCAAAGGTAAATAAAGATTTATTCACTTATATGATTTTGAATAAATCGAATTTCGTCCAGAATTGATTAAAATTTCGAATTCGCAATTATGGAATTTCACATTTTCCGTTGCATTGGTTAAAAACCATTTATTTATAAAAATAAAAGTTAACCAAATTTGCAAGAGTTTATTCGCACTGTGAATTGCATCCTATCCAAAACTGAAACTTAAATATAATTTAGTAAATAATATCGGTTTCTCTTTCGGTATTATTTTCTTTCTTTCGGTTTTTTCGGTTTTCTTTTTGAATAAAAACTTGATCAAAAACCATATTTGTTCTGGTGGCAAAAGCAAAAAAGTCGCCAAAAATAATGTTTGGGAACAATGCTGTAATGTCTAGATTCTTTTTCATGAATATTATAAAAACTCATCTTTAAAAGATTTGTTTCGTCTGCTATTTTCGAAAAATTGTAAGATACTTGAAAAGTCAAAAAAGTAGTATGTGCCTACGAAATTGACAGTATCTTTTTTACCTTTCTTATATAGGTTGCCATAATACCAATAAGTCGGGGTTCCTAGATTTGGCATACAATATCCGGACACAATTCTATAGTTTAACCAATTCGTCTTTATTTAAAAGCTAGATATAAATTTAGCAAAAATATAAATGGTAGCTGATCGAGTAAGAATAAGTTGTGTTTTTACAGATACTTTAGGATAATTAAACCCGTAGTAGCTTTACCACATTCTTATATCGTTTAAACATTGGCGATATTGGAAGGTTACCATCCATGTTACCATCATATAATGCGATATTATTCGCGCACTATGCGACCGAATACATTTTCTAGTAAAGTCCATGCTTTTGACGTGGGTGTAAGCGTCTTTCAAATAAATGATCCACAAATCGGACACACTAGTTGAACTACTTTCTTTTCATAAGTTTTTTGACGCATTGATTTAACAACATTTTTATAATCTTCTTAAAAATTGTATCAAAATGTCCAAAAAGTATTATTCCAAAAAGTACGATTTAAAAAAAAATGTTTGGCGAAATTCAAGTGATTATCTGAAATATGTTCAATTGGTTTTATTTTCAAATTAATAAATAATTTTTTAGTAAATAATTCTAGTGTCAATCTTAGGAGACTATAGATAGGATTACATTTTCCTATTTGTCAAACGACATACATTTAGTCTCTGTAATTTCTGTCAATTATTAGCACTCTTAAATGACTCTCGAATACCAATTGAATATGTTACTTCTCCCACACCCAACAGTCTGCATAGTTGAGCCTATTTCCATGCATAATTTGGTACCAAAAATTTTAAACATAAATTCTGTTTTTGTAATGTCTTAAAAATGCCACACATTTTAAAGATAATAACTTCGGTTAATAAATAATATCCTTAACTTATCGCGCCAATAGCCCTCGTGTAGTCCTAGTGCTACGTTAATTCGCCAAATCTTTCAGCTATCGGACAATTTAATAGTTTAAATGCGATTGGATAAGTTGATAGCTCTTTTATCCAACAGAATCGAAACAAAACATGAGTGATTCTTCATTAAAAATTTATTGTCGTGTTCGGCCACTGGACGATCCATCGGATTTCAACTGTGTCGTGCAAAAAGACGAATATTCTATAAGTTTTGTTCCATTTGATGGTTCACAAATATCAAAAAGAAGCAAAGAGGTAAAATTTTATAATTTTGTATTTTTTTTCGACGATGTTATTTGAAAATTGTAAATTTTAAATATGTAGTATCATTTATAAAAATGTATGTACGTATACATACTACTGTAACATATCAATATGTTACAGTAGTATGTATACGTACATACATTTTTATAAATGATACTACATATTTAAAATTTACAATTTTCAAATAACAGATTGAAATTTTTTTTTAACAATTGTTAAAAAAAAATTTCAATCTTAGCATTTTAGTTATGACTTGGTGTTTAATAATTCCGTACTAAGTTCTAATTAAATCACTTTTTTTTTTATTAAGTTCTAAATTTTTAAAGGGTAAATAAATGTATTAGTTAGTTTTATGGCCGAGAATGCAAAATGCATTTTTTAGAAAAAAAAATGAAGCAAATAATGTAATTTAAAACGTATAATATTTATTTAAAAAGTAGCTTTGTGGGCGTACATAAATTACGTCACGCAAAAGTTTGACTTTTTTGACCCCTCCCTCCCCCTATGTCACGCTGCGTCACGTTTGGTCGAACCCCTCCCCCTAAAATCACGACACGTTTGTCGCACCCCCCCCCCCTGCTCCCTTTTTTTTTCAAGAAAAGTTGATTTTAATATTTTCCTTTGTGTGTGTGTTTAAGTGTTTCTAAAAAAATATTTCAGATTTCTTTCTAAAAAAACGTTCTTATAAAAAACAGATTTTTCTTGCAAAATTGGAAGTTTTTAATCGTTACGTCACGCAAGCGATTACCCCTCCCCCCTCCATGTCACGATCCGGCACGTTGTCGGATACCCCTCCCTCCCCCCTATGAGCGTGACGTAATTTATGTACGTCCCCTTTGTTATGGCAAATGCTAGTCTTTTGTGTGGCAATCATAAGGCAAATATATTTCTTTAGATCTGTTATACCTTCGAGCATGTGTTTACTGACCAAGCTATCCAGAAGGAAATCTTCGATCACGTTGCCTATCCTTTGGTGCACAAGCTATTACTCGGCAAAGACGGTAATATTTGAGTTTTCTTGAAATTAATAACTTATTATGAAATACCGTATGAAAAGGGAATAATGCTATGTTATATTAATAGTCGGTATGGTCAGACCTTCAGTTTTTAAATGAATGAACCCGGTTAAAATTTCGGATAAGTCATGGATAGGTGGTGTCTCGAGTAAATCTGTGGGTCTGAAAGTTCAGTGGTCGGTCATAGAGCAGTTACTATAGGTAAGGTTGGCTGGGAAAAATGCCCTTCCCCTCCAGCGACGCGACGTGCCTAAATTGAGAAGGAGGCGTCATCTCCTAAAAAGAAGCAGACTACCATCCTCTTGCTTCTATGGGTCATATGCCGAACGTAAGCCACTGTATCCCTCCTGCTTTCCTGGCTATGCCTTAGAGGCACATGACAACATCAAAAACTATAAGAAGGTTCACGAAGACAACGTATACTATTGGTGCAAATAGTTTATTAGTAAACTAATTGGTCAGCTACCAACTAATTTCTTTAGCTATCTACGTTGTCTTCTTCGGTTATCTTCTCATGTAAATCATGCGCAAAGTTGCGGATATGTTCTGAAAACAGCAACCTTTTACTCAACCTTAACTCAACCTTGCTGCCACAGATTAAGATATAGAGAACCGAGATATACTAACTAGTAATAGTTTGAAATGAAGACTTAGTATTTTATCCTTCTCTATTAATTTGTATTCTGTATTGGTTCCAAGGTTTAATTTTCACTCACGGATTAACATCTTCCGGCAAGACCTATACCATGACCGGGACTCCAGATGACGAAGGTCTCATTCCAAGGAGCATTGACGTCATTTTTAACACCATCAAAGACTACCAAGCACCGAAATTTGTGAGTTGGCTCTAGGTTTTTAATTTTTTTTTCCTAGAGAATCGTTTCACATTTCTTGTAACCGATACTCCAAGTGCCCTAACGGGGGCTGGGGAGCCCAGTTGGTAAAGTGCTTGCCTTGTATGTGAAATGTCCCTGGTTCGTGTCCGGCATAACCAAAATGAATGCAGACCTATAAATAGTCTGTGCAGTTTGAGTCCAACGAATAATACCCCGTTTAAAGGGAGTGCACGTTAAAGATGCTCCAAAGTACGTCACCTTTAAAAGTTGCGTTGAGGTGCATATGCATACTAACTTATCTCGTGACTTGACTGTGTCGGCCCGTCCCTTGGCTGTGGTAATTTAGGACCGAGTCGTCGGATGTTCTGGATGGGAAAATCTTGGGCACTCATGTCATATGATTATGTGGCATGTAAAAGATCCCTGGAGGGCCCATTTGGCTCGGGTTCTCTCGGCAAAATTAAATCTCGTTATACTTTAGCATCCACAGAGAGTTCAGATTCATTGTATCATCCTGCGTCTAAATTGGTAGCGAGAGTCGCCTAAATAGTGTCACACACAAAAAAAAAATGGCTCTCACTTCCAGATAATATGCCGAGTCTGCAAAGGCTTGAGCACCAATATTGCAGCCCCATTAGAGGAAAAAAAAGTCTCGTTCCGCTAAACTGAAACTGTGCGTGATATATTTCTTATCAAGTATTACTTCCGAAATTTGATTGGAAAAAATTAGAAAAATAGTAAAATGTTACTTAAAGTTAATTAAAATGACAAAATTGCTTTGTAGCAATTTGAAAAACATTCAAACAATTACACAGTACTTGAAAAATACCAATTTTCTATATAGGTACATTTTGAGTAATTTCTAGACAGTATACTTGGTGTGTTGAGAATGCCAATTTCATTTAATATCAAAATACTTTGATTTGTTTGATCAGACATAAAGCTTTCTATTTGAACTTGTTTACTTACCAAAATATGATGACTATAAATGTAGGGTAGAAAAACTCTTTCAACATCTATAGGTCTTTAAAGGTTATTGTATTTTACTATAGATGTTTAAATCCAATAAAGAAAATGGATTTGTGGTCCAATCAACTCCTGAAGCTTTAATTGATCAACAGAAAAATATGGGTTTGTTTAGCAGGACTTCTACACCAAAAAGGTAATTTATATTTTTACATTAGTCTTTACATGTATTTTGAATACATTTTGCTGAAAAATTAAATTAGTAAAGAAGTGGAGCATTTCAATGATTACAATTTTGCTATTAAAAAAATGAATAAAAAGTCATCAACAAATAACTAGGCTCTTAAAATGTTCTTTTTATAATGCGAATTAACTAAAAAGATATTGAAGGTTATATTGTATCCAGTTGATGTAAAATAAATTTGGTTAAGGTTATTCGATATCGAAGTTCTAAAGGGATCTTTTAGGCTATAGATATTTTGTAAAATGGTTTTCCTTAAAATATAAATTTTGTGAATAACCCTTATTACTCTTATGGAGTTCCACGAGTGTCAAATGTTATGTTTGTTCAGAACTTTGCTTTGAAGTTATTAACCCGGCAGCACTCGCCTGGGGTCTAATAGACCCCAGATAGATTAAATACACTTCTAGATCTGAAACTCTGATTGGATTACCATCATAAGGATTTCCTATATTAAAATTGACTTAGACACTAACTCCCCCAATTGTGTCTAAGAGAACTAATGTAATGTTTCACGGCTGCCTTTTTCTAGCCTCCTTTAGGAGCTTTAGCACAGTCAATTGCGCCTCGTAATTTAGAACCCTGGTCAAGAGACAAATTCCTTTTTTTCTAAAAAGAATGGAAACATATAACGAAACTCGTTTCTTGACCAAGGTTTTAAATTACGAGGCATAGCCAATTATGGCTAATTACGGCCAACTCATCCAATTATGACTCATAATTTAGAACCCTGGTCAAGCGACGAGTATGTTTTTTATGATTCTATTCTTTTTTTCCTTCTTGATTAGTCCCTTCCCCCTTCTTGATTAGTAAGTGTCTCAAAGTTTTTTTGCGTTTGGATTATTCATTCAAGCTACAGACCACTCCGAATAGCGAGCGTTATTTTATAACCACCCTGTTCATTTCGAAGAAACAGTAGATTTGCAATCGGAAAGTCCAATTATGCCAATCACAAATCAATCATTAATAGTGTATTAGTTCCGTTCGACACTTTGGGGGCGCTAGGCATCAGATTGAGTTTTCGGTTTAGAAGATTCTTAGTCTATGGTAAGTTAGCGCGAGTGCTGCCGGGTTAAACTAGAAAAAGAAACAAAAAAAACTATTTTCTTGCATTTTCTGATTTTTTTATTATAATGTAGATAAAAATTAAATATTAGATATAAATAATCCGGTATATTCATTTTTTTGAATTTATAATACCAATAATTTTCTTGCATTAGTTATACATATACATGTTAAAGCTTTTTCAGAAAGTATAAGTTTTTAAAATATTAATTTCGGTTTTTTGTTGTAGAACTGAAAGTATCGGGGACTGGTCAGATAGAGTATCCGATTCATACATAGTGAACAGTATTTCAGCCCATCGGAAATACTCGGTTTTTCTGTCCTACATTGAAATTTATAACAATTATATTTACGATCTATTGGAAGATGTCCCAGAAAAACGGAAATACAAGTAGGATACTCAATTTCTCTCTTTAAAAAAAAAAAAAAAAAAAAAAAAAATTCTTCATTTCTGCTTAATTGTCATCACTGCAAAAAAAGAGTACTTTTCCTTTTAGAGGGTACAATAGGCAATAAATTCGCCTAAAATGTTCAACCTCAGCCAATCGGTATATTTTCATAACCTTTGACTGTGTATAATAGATTTTGTCTCCTTAAAATTCCGTCTGTTGTAAAATATACCGTTTGGCGACATTTGTGCGAAATGGAAAAGTACTAAAATTAGAATGCTGTATGACATTTTTCACCGATAATTGCAGATAAAAATCATATTTTAGCGGTTTTGTAAGGTTCCTTAAAATTATAAACGATTACAAAACCTTTTTTTTCTAAAGCTTTAGTTAGTAAAAATGATATAGAACAAAAAAGAATAGTAAATACACAATAAAACTCCAACTATCCGAATCAATAACGACTGTTTTTTTTTTTTTTTTTTTTTTTTTTTTTGGAAAGTCAAAAAATAGTCTAACCAGATTTTTTCCCGAAGAAAGTGTACATTTATTCTATGCATGTCGAAAATGGTTGAAGCAATAAAAAAAGCTTTTAATAAATGAAAAATTGTCACTTTTGCTTGTTAGTAATAAGAATGAAATATAAATGAATGAATAGAGCCGAATGATACCAAATTATCCGTAATCATGGATATCAATCCTTAATGATTACCATTGGATTACGGATATAATTTGAGTTCTGCTGTACTTAATCTTTTCATTAACTTTAATCTTAGCAAATACTAAGCAAAACCACAATAATCTTTATTATAATTTTGTCTTAACTTAAACCATTCAAGTCATTAATCAACTTTTTTTTGGGATTTCATAATCCATCATGACACAAATGCATTTGTTGCAAAGCTTAGAAAAATTTGGTGCTGCCATCTAGGGACTTATATTTGACTTAAAAACGAACCCCACGTTTATGAAGGATTTTCTCCCCCTAAAAGCGCATTTGATTATATTTGTAAAAAAGAAAATTAACATACACTTAGATATTTACTCATTTAAAACTTATTTACTTCTGGAATACCTTCGCCATAAGATTGGATTTTCTACAACATAATTTTTTTTAAAATCTAGAAATTGCAGTTCGAAGATGCTTCACGAAGATAGACAACACAACATGTTCGTGCTTGGCGTAGTAGAAAGCGAAGTGAAAACTGCCGACGAAGCCTTAGACGTTTTCTGTAAAGGACAACTCAGAAGACAATTTTCAAATACAAGCATCAACGTACAATCTAGTCGTAGCCATACTGTATTCACGATAAGAGTAGTCCAAGCTCCCGTAAGTCCTTATGGATCTGAAGTTGAGCAGGTAATGTATTCACACATAAAACCTAAGTAAATAAATTTTGTGTTTGAAATGTTTGTAGAAAACATAACTAAGTCCAGTAAAAAAAAGGTGACGAACTGATAATATACATTATCAAGTTAACTGTTTATGAATCCTTGGCTTTTACATTTTTTTATATATGTGATATGTCGCGCAAATCTCTATAAAAAGTTATAATAATAACTACACAAATAACAGTTCTTCAATAACTCTTAGTTAATGTTTTCCGATCCATAAAGCAGTTCCCACGTTTTAATAGGCGTCAATACATTTTCCCCTCAGAAATCGCAGACGCAGTAGACTTTGTTTTGTCTTCTGATCCACTCTTCTCACAACCATTAAAAATACCGTCACGTGCTAATAAGACCTCGACATGTGAGGCTGTGTGCTTTGGTAACCGTTCTTGGCTCTCTCTTAAAAGCCGTAAAGGCTACATTTTAATGCTTCAAGTATTCAATATGAAGTAATAAAATCATCGTTGGACGTCCACTCTGCCTTCATTTCTGAAGTTAACTAAATGCTCTCCTATGAAGTAGATGTTATTCTTCTTTATATATATTTCATTTTTTAATTTTTTTTATCCAATTACATTTTACGTCTTTCATTGCCAATGATTAGATTAATAACCGGTGTTTTTGTGGTTAATTATTGGTTCCTTTCTTATTAAAAATTACGTTTACACAATAAAAACTCAATCAAAGCAATATTTAAAATTTATTAAATGTTTGAATAATTTAAATTTTATTTTTAAAAGCGATTTCATATTATTAAAACAAAGTAAAAAATAATAAATGAGTTTCAACATGATAAATTATTAATGGTTTTAATTTATTGGTGTTTAAGAAATGTATCATGTATTTCTAAACTCTAAAGTGACGCGCACACATTTATCTTTTTTAACTTTTATATTTTATATACGTTTATAAACGAGATATATTTTGAATTTGCGTTTTAAATAATGTTATTGTATTATTTTCAAAATGTAGAGTCAATCCAAAGTAGTTGTGAGCCAGCTTTCTTTTGTTGACTTAGCCAGTTGCGAGCGAATAATGGATATACAAAATGGCGGCAGAAAACTGTACGAAACAGGTAACTTTCCGAATGGAATTTTTAAACACATTTGTTCAGACTTTAAGTTTTCCCTGGAAAGTTTTAAAGAGTACTAGCTTCATTGCAATTTTTATATTCTAATATATCCATAGTTCAGGTGCGAATATTCTATATATCTATGTAAAATAAGTCGACAGAGAAACTTAGATAGAATTAAATCTTTTATTGTATCAACTACGCATCAGGAGGGGATAGATTTTAGTGTCTAGTCTAGAGGATAGTTCGTGGCAAAGTGCCCCTTAATTGTGGCAAAGAATGTCGAAGGCTTCTTCACTGACCAATCAGAGTTAATTATTTGTTATTAAAAAGATTTTAAAAGGTCAACATGAGGGCGGATGATTCAGTGCATTCCTGTTGGAACGATTGATTTAGGCGACTTGTCGCCGACAAGGTGTAGTTGGAATGTTAAATTACTAAGTGATATTAAGTATAAGTGAAAAAGGTAATTTAGTTATTAAGTTTAATTGGGGTTAAAATTATAAGAATTTGAGGGTCTTTAACCCTCTAATGCAAGAATTTTTATTTTCATCCCTAAAAAATATATATGTATCTTTAATACTCACACATTATACTAAAAAAAATTTAACTGCATCAGAATTTAAATAATTTCAATTTTTAAATTTTTTCTATATCACAAAAACCAACTGCAAAATTCCAATTTTGATAATAATGAATAGAAAACTACTAAAAATATTTCAAAATAACCCTTTTTAACTATGATTAATTTTTAAAAAAATTTATTAGTATTTAGTACTAGTATTATTATTCTTTGAATCCTGCCAAAAACGTAATTTCACAAAAGTTAATAACCTTACTCCTTAATTTTAAATACACTTTTACAACTGTCATCTATGAGGATTATTAGTAACTAAAACTTTAAAATGAAATGTAATAGATGAAAAAACACAGATTTGTCTTGGAGGAGCTCTAGTTTAATAGAATAAAGTGTATTATGTTACTTGTTACTAAACGGTAACAGTATGCATTGGTGGGTTAAGCTATAATATGTTATCTATATATATTTATGAATTAATGCAAATTTATTGACATTTAAAGTTTTATTCTAATTGAAAATGCTATTCTTAATTCATCAAAATTTTATCTGATTTTCCGCATTACTGCCTAAAATCTTCTGCCTTCTTATCATTTAACAAATTATATTTTAGGAACCAAGAATGCCACACTGTCAGCTTTAAATTCTTGCATTGAAGCTCTAAAGAAATCTCAGAATGGTAAAACTTCGAAGGTATTTTTGCTACAAAAGACTTTATGTAAAACCTTTTATATAATTTTACATCAGGTGCATTCTAACAGTGAATTTACTACAAAATATGTCTACGAGTGTAATATGTATCTTTTTGAATTTCTTTAATTAAAACAATAGTAAATAATTTAATACATTAGAACTAAAAATTTCCAAACTCCACTTACCGGACTCTTACTTTTCGAACTTTACTTATCAGGACTTCAATTATCCGAATACCTCTAAAACCCTTTTAATAATCCAAGCATTTGGATTTAGGATGGTTGATGGCCGATGCAGCGAGAGCTAGTGAGGTATTGTTCCTACTTGAGGCTCTTACTTACACGGAGATTTTCTCGCAGGCTAAGTTGAGTGGGAAAATAACATGATCTACTCCTCCACTACATCAATGGCATCGGGGCCATCGTAATGGCGGTTCTTTGGTTCTAAAATGTAACAGATAGGGACAAACAGCAATCTCCCGTTTCCTCAGTGGGCACCTCAGAAGTATGACCTTCTTGGGTGGTTCAAAAATATTTGGCACATGCTCCAAGTGCTCTTCTGGGCAGGCTTCACCAGCTCACATCTTGGAGTGCTGGGCCTCAGCCATCAAGATATACTGGGAATTCCTACTGATGGTCCTGGACTTCGAGGTTTTTGGACTCATGGACCTTGTTTAGCTCCGCTGGACTTTGGGGATTTGGGGCACTTGGATGCTGCAAGTGCTCTTCTGATCAGGCTTCACCATCTCACATCTTAGAGTGCCTGGGGCTAAGCCATCAAGATGTACTGGAATGTCCGCTGATGGTCCTGGACTTTCTTTGATGTTTTTGGATTCATGGACCTTGTTTAGCTCCGCTTAGCTCTGGGGATAGGATAAAAAAGAAAAGAAAGAGAGGATTGTTGAGTCAAAGACTCAAATTGAAATTGTATAGTTATTGCTTGTCATCCGAATACGATTATCTGAATGTTTTGATTATCCAATTAGGATTTGGATAATTAAAGTTTGAAGTTCTGTAATTGAATAGATCTATATAAATAAAGTATTAATAGGGACATTTAATTTTCAATTTTACAGACGATTCCCTACCGTAAGAGCAAACTGACTCTTCTGTTCAAGTCATTTTTCAAAGGAAAAGGAGAAATTCGAATGATTGTTTGCTTAAATCCTCGTCTTGATGATTGCATTAAAACGGCTGTAAGTCTCATTGCAATTATACTTTCTACTTAGAAATTTTCATTTAAAAACATTTTTGAAAATTATGATTGCTAAGGGCTAAAACAAACACAAGTGTAACCTTGTAATTACCTTTAAAAAGAAACGAAATAATTATGAATTCTGAACCCTTTTATGGGTTTCGTAGCTTAAATAAATGATTTGCTAAATAAATTAACGAATTTGCTGCTTTCTGAGTAAAATTACTGGGGATTATTATTGATAAGTGTTTTTTAAAAGCACTATTGTAATTTTCGAGCTGATTTATATAATGCCTAATTATCCAAAAAAAAATTTCAATTTGAAAAATTAGCCTTTTAGCAGTAAATTATGAGTGTTTTTAAACTAGTACATACTGTAGTGTAAATAATGTTCGTAATTGGCATTGATAACTATTTTTTCAAGGATTAGATTGAAACAGCAATCCACGTTTTCGTTTGAAGTGATTTAAAATAAAGTAGTAAACGTAAACGATGTTAGCCAAGTTAGCTGTCTAATTTCTTGTTTGGCGAGGTAAAATAGAGACAGCTTGCAATGTCTTAGGAATGGTTCGCTACGTTTCAATTTATTCTATTCACTAATTCACTATTGAGAACTATAAACTGACTGAAACTAATTAAGCTTGTTTTTTTTTGTGTCTCAAAATGCTTAAATTTCATCCCAAATCCAGAAATTTTTGAAGTTCGCCAAGGCGACAGACTCATCACAATCAGACAGTTCTGAAGCACCAAGAAAACTAACTGAAAACCTAGGTTGTAGAGACACATATCAAGAGTTAATCGAAAAAGTTCGGCAACGAAAAGGTGAATTTTTTTAAAACAAAAGTACTTAATAATAATTTCAGTAATTAAATTTACTTAAATAATAATTATTTAATGACCTTTTTTATTTTCCCTAAGTCTGTTTTAAATTTACAGTGAAGTAACATTTTTAGTTACTGAGTTAGATTTAGTTATTTAAATTTTATTGCTAAATTCCATAGTATTTTATTGTAAATTTCTTCATTTGATTCATAGATATTTAAGGTAGGCGAATACCCAAAATTTCCCAAAATTCTAAAATTTTTACTATTGCTTTAATCTTTTCCAAATGTGGCATAGTGATTTCAAATTTTACGAATAATACTATTTAGGCTTTTGTTTTTATTTAAATATAATTTATTTATTTTAAACGGTGTTTTTCTACTAAAAAATGAGGTTTACGCCAACAAGTCTACCACATTGAATTTTCATCCTATGAACATTTATTATGTGTTAAATTCTTCGTTTTGAACTGATGCATGCAATGACCGTCTAGAGTTACATACAAATTACAAGAAAAAAAAAGTTATTAAGAAAAATGTTATAAATTAACCACAAAAAAAAGGATTTTTTTCGATTAACTTACACTTGGACATTTTTTAAAAAAAAAACTTGTATACTTACACCAGATGCTAGAGGTTCATGGCTATATATTGAAATAGCATCTGTGAAAAATTTCAGGTAAATTAAGGTAAAACTTTTTATGCTAGAAGTGTTGGCGTAAATCCCCTTTTTTAGTTGAAAAGCACCGTTTAAAATAAATCAATTATATTTAAATAAAAAAAAATTGTCCAAAAAGAATCGTTCATTATATTTGAAATCACTATGCCAAATTTGGAAAAGATTAAAGTAATGGTAAAAATTTTAGAATTTTGGGTATTCGCCTACCTTAATTCAATTTAAACATTATTCATAAAGTAAATAATATAAAATTGAGATAGATAATATGCGTTAAAGTTTATTATTTTTAGTGCAATGATTTACTTGATTAAATAGATTAGATCATCTATAAATTTATACTATAATTTATTGTGCCTTGCAATATATCGTCGTGTAAATTCAATACCACCTAAAAATGACCTCATATTTTATGACGAATCATTACAGGGAAATACATGGACCTTTGGTAATGGGTATTATTATTATAAGGAACTTATTTTCCCTCTTTGGTGGTAATATTAAAACTATACAAATTTATTAGATTTCATACAAATGTTTCTTTAATTACATTTTTTAATTATGGAAATACGTTTAATTATTTTAGGAAAAATAACTGAAATTCTTCTGCCCAATGTTGATGTTGAACTTCCACAGGTGACTGTAAGAAAATTATTTTTTAGAATAGAAACAGTTAATAATATATTTCAATTCAATGTAGCATTAAGTGTAGCTATATTAATTTAAAATGCGTTAAAAAGAATAAAATTTTAAGCGCTTCTACTTAGATATCGATCCCAATTGCTAAAAATAAATTGTTTTTATTTAAACAGGTATGGGTACTTTGACTTTTTATAAAAAAAGTTTCATTTTGACTGTACTTGTGACATACTTGTGACATACTTGTGACTGTTGACTAATCATTTTAGCTGTATTGTAATGCGACGTCAAAATCTACAATGGCTCTGTTGAGAATTTAATGACGTCATTCACATAAGCAAAGATTGATGATTGATTCTTAATTTTTTTACAACTAACGTTCTCTTTTAAGAGCGTGTTCATAAATCAATTTTCAATTGCGGCGTTTCTATATACATTTAATCATTAGTTGATCATAGCAATTACTAGCAATATAAATATGTAAATGTTCATATCGATATAAAATTATTTAGATGTAACTTTTTAGCGAAAATAACCTGATCCCTTATACTTTTAAAATTAATATTGTTCAAGTAATTAAGAAAGTCTAAAAAATTAGCGTTTGAGGTAATTTAAGTAATAATATCCTACTACACAAATTTAGTTCAAGAAATTTACTTTTAGATTAAATTTGATGACGAATTCTCCTATACAAATTTAATTGAAGTTCTTAAAAAGCGGAAATTGAAGCGACTGTCACTGGAGAAAGATTTGCTAAGACGACGTAAGTAATTTTGTATTGATGGAACAGATTTTGTAAGTTCTAAGATTTGAAAGATTTGCCCTTTTACTTAAAAAAAGGCTCAGGCGGCCGTACAACTGAAGATTCGATAATGATATTCCTATCACATATTACGCAGAAATAAAAATCCTGCGTAGCGGCAGTATTAAGCCCGATAATTCATAGTGCCGTTTTCAATAAAAGAGGATAAAACATGTTTGAACTTTAATTCTTTGATCTGCAAAACAGTGTGAATGTGAACGATCTTTTCGGACATTATATACAAAGTCTATTTTCAACATGGATATAGATGGAATCCGGATACTTTTTAAATATGTATTTTGAGTGTTACAAATTTCGTTTATATACATTAGCAGTTCTAGAAATATTTGCTACCATAAGATATATTCTTAAAATGTTTTCGCCACTAAATAACAATTAAGTTTTGAAACTAAAACACGAACAAGTATAGGAATGTAGTACATTTTCAGATAATTGTCGCTTTTAATTTTATTTATGATGTTTTGAATAAGTAGATAGAAATCGGGTAAATTAGGATATTTATTTTTTATGCATTGAACTTCATTTGTTTTTATAGAGAATGAGTTTCGAAATAACTTGATCTCAATTGAAAAAGAAAATTCACGATTGAAAGAAGTAAGTTGCTATAACTATTACTAATTTAAAAATAATACATTAAGATACTTATATTTTTTGGTATTTATTCATTTACTTCGATTAGGGAAACTTTATTATCATTTAGTTTTTGTTTAAGTTTAAAAATAAAAGAAATGCAAAAATGTATGCGGAACTATGCTTTTAAGATTTCGAGATTCTAGAATAGGAAGCTACTAATTTTTAATACGTCAAAATAGGACATTAAATCCTTTTTCAAAATGAGTTTAAATGAACTCATTATCGAAAAAACGCGGGTTATTTTAAAGTAATTAATAAAATTTTTAAAACTTAAACTTTGCAGTCATAAAAAAAGTAACTGCAAACACAGTTATAGTTTTATTTACCAAGTACTTTTATAAATTCATTAATTAAATGTCTGTAAAAAAATTATCTAAATATAAAAGCAATGAAAATGATTTTAATAATTCCTCTATGTCCTTATTTAACCCTTTCAGTCCCAGTGATGTTATTTGGCTTCGTCATGTTTCTGATCATAATTAAAAAAATAATAGGGCTGACATCTATTATGATTAATAAAAATATTTTCTATTAGAAAAAAGTTCGAAGACTGACTCGAATGATGTGCTTTTTGATATTATAAACGGCTATAGACGATCAGAATTTTTTTGCTTAAATGATGATGCCAAATTGTCATTGGGACTGAAAGGTTTATAAGTTTAATTAACAATGAACGTATACTTTCCCAGGACATAAAGCTTCTCGAAATGGATTTGCGTGGTCGAGAACACCAACTCAACGGGGCGGAGCATCAACTTGCATCAGCAGAAGAAATGATCCAGATTCTCGACAAAGACATGATGAAGTTGCAAACGCAACTGGAGGAAGCTCTAATAGAAGTCAGTGTATTATTTATATCTTCTTCTTCTTTATTAGCTCGACAGCCCTTTGTGGGCCAAGGTCTTTTTCAGAAACTTCTTCCATTCTGATCTTATTTTGGGAAACGACCTCCAGTTTTGTACTTTTAATTTCTAAAATACTTGTCGACACAGTCAATCTATCGAGGTTTGGGCCTCCCTCTTGCCTTGGTGCCGATTGGTTTATAGAAGCAGACTCTTGATGTTAAAGAGTCACGGTTCAATCTGCACAGATGTCCAGCAAATTCCATCCGGTTGACTTTTATGTAGTTGATGGTATCTGCCTCTCTATATGTCTTATACAGTTCACTGTTATATCTGTGGCACCATATACCATTATTTATATCATCTCAATGAAGTATCGGAAGGTAAGAATGAAGTTTTTGCATAGTGTCTTAAGCTCCCTACAATCTAGAGACACACAATATCGAATTGTATTCAGATAATAAAAGTCATGATGAATAGTAATTTGTCATTTAACGCTTTGGTTAACGCTTCTTTTCACTGCCCGAGACAATTTAGATCCCTTTTGGCCAATTTGGCCGATCTACCGTGCGTTCATCAGAATAAAGATTTTTGAGAACGGGAATAAAGATTTTTGCCGTGTCGCCAACACTCTAAAAGTGAAAATTTCAAAACTGCTCATGAAATACTTAAATCTTAGTGTGTCGCATTGTCAACATGGCTCCGAGTAAAAGTTATTAAAGTTTTAAACTTGCATATACTAATTTCTAAAGTGTCTAAAATACGACGCCCGTCGTAGCAGCCCCCTTGTGTAGCTCTAGTGCGACGATATTTCAAACTAAATCTAAATCAGTTTTAAAGGCATGTACATACACAAGAATGAAATACCTGGAGTTTATTTTTAAGTATATTGAGGCTCGCAAAAAACCCCCAGTGATTATTTCGACCGTTATTAACTATCTAATGCATACTGTTACCGTTTGGTAACAAGTAACATAATCCACTTTATTCTATTAAATTAGAGCTCCTCCTAGACAAATCTGTGTTTTTTTCATCTATTACATTTCATTTTAAAGTTTTAGTTACTTATAATCCTCATAGATGACAGTAGTAAAAGTGTATTCAAAATTAAAGAGTGAGGTTATTAACTTTTGTGACATAACGTTTTTGGCAGTATTCAAAGAATAAAAATATTAGTACTAAATACTAATAAATTGTTTTGAAAAATTAATCATAGTTAAAAAGGGTTATTTTGAAATATTTTTAGTAGTTTTCTAGTCATTATAATCAAAATTGGAATTTTGCAGTTGGTTTTTGTCACATGGAATTTTTTTTAAAAATTGAAATTATTTAAATTCTAATGCAGTTAAATTTTTTTAGTATTTTTCCCATAATGTGTGAGTTTTAAAGATACATATATATTTTTTGGGATGAAAATAAAAATTCATGCATTAGAGGGTTAATAATAGAGAATCAGACCTTTTTGTTTCTGTCGATCCACGATACTCGGAGTCAATGGCATGATACAAAATTACAAAATTTTACCTTAAGACATGGTAGATAAGAAAAAACCTGTTGTGTTCTCTTAATTTAAGTTTAAAGATGTTTCAAACTTGCACGCTTTTCTTCAGTTACAGAATAAAAACCGAATGATTTCTGATCAAGCTAAAGAAATAGAGAGTGCGAATGTAAGAATGGAAGAAAGATTAGCATCCGAGAAGCACCGATTAAAACTAACAATGGTAATGATGATGGCATTTAAAACTAATCTTTCCAACTAATTATCTTAATTTTAGAAATGTTATTAGATTATTTCAATTACATTGACGGTTATATTATCTTGAATTATCTTTATATTGTATGATCAACGCTCGAAGTTGACTCCATATAGCGATTTTAGAATAATATACAAAAATATGTTTAAACATATTGCATTACAGTCCTGCACAAAAGTTTAGACACAGACGCAATTCATGAAAAAATCGTCAAAGTTATTATTTTTCAGTAGGTTTTTTTTAAATATATATTCTTTAGACAGCATGAAAAATAATAGGGTAAAAAATTTTGCCCAAAAATATAGATACATTTGACTTCCATCAACAAATTAAAAATGTCCATACTTTCCTTGCCACAAAAGTATAGGCACAAGTTTCAGTTTTATGCAAATTCTGTACAGGAAGTGATTGCGTCATCAAAGGGGAGGGGTTTTAGGTTGCTTTAAAAGGTTAAAGTTAATTTTCAATGCTTAGAATCATTCTGAAGTCAAGTGAAATTTTGTATGAAGAGATTTTAAGGATATGGACATTAAAATTCAGAGGTAAATCTGTTTCTGATATTTCTACTAAATTTAAGCGTTCAAAACGAGGTATTTATAGTGTGTCAGCACGTGGCGATCAACACCCACCAAAATCGCGGTCTGGTAGACCTTAGAATCATCAGAAAACGAGAAGACAGACAAATAAGAAAATTGGTTTCAGACAAACAATGCTCTTCAAATCAAATTAAAATCCCAATTGTGGCTTAACTTTTACCAAAAACTATCAGGAGGTGAATCAATGAATCTGGATACTTGATAAAATCCAAGCTTATAGCGCAATCTAGCTTGCTATCTCATTATAAAGATGCAAGACCGCAATGGACTCAACAACACATGTCTTACAGCTATCCATTGCAGTCTTGCATCTTCATGATGAGATAGCAAGCTAGGTTGCGCTATAAGCTTGGATTTTATCAAGTGTCCAGATTCATTGATTCACCTCCTGATAGTTTTTGGTAAAAATTAAGCCACAATTAGGATTTTAATTTGATTTGCAGAGCAATGTTTGTCTGAAACCAATTTTCTTATTTGTCTGTCTTCTCGTTTTCTGATGATTCTAAGGTCTACCAGACCGCGATTTTGGTGGGTGTTGATCGCCACGTGCTGACACACTATAAATACCTCGTTTTGAACGCTTAAATTTAGTAGAATTTTCAGAAACAGATTTGCCTCTGAATTTTAATGTCCATATCCTTAAAATCTCTTCCTACAAAATTTCACTTGACTTCATAATGGTTCTAAGCATTGAAAATTACGTTCAACCTTTTAAAGCAACTTAAAACCCCTCCCCTTTGATGACGCAATCACTTCCTGTATAGAATTTGCATAAAACTGAAACTTGTGTCTATACTTTTGTGGCAAGGAAAGTATGGACATTTTTAATTTGTTGATGGAAGTCAAATTTATCTATATTTTTTTGTAAAAGTTTTTACCCTATTATTTTTCATGTTGTCTAAAGAATATATATTTAAAAAAAAACTACTGAAAAATATTAACTTAAACGATTTTTCCACGAATTGCGTCTGTGTCTAAACTTTTGTGCAGGACTGTATATGTTGATATACATTGTAGTTAATCAGAAATTTCTCATACATATTAATTTTAGACGTTTTAACGCCACTAAATCTTTTTATACAATATTTTAAAGGAGTTATTAAGGTTTTAATATATTTAAGTACTGGTCTTAAAAAAGTGATATTGTAATTGATTCTTTTTACGATATAAAATGTAACAGCTAAATAAAGGTCAAAAGTCCGGCAATAGTATCTTTCGTAAAATTACATTTTGTTAATATAATTACGAAAGTAATTTTTATTTCTGAACACATGCAGATATGTCTTAAAAATGTAATTTTGGAACGGTTTCCATCATTTTTACAAATATTATGCATAAATACCCTATTAATTTACGAATTTCATGTGTGTAGGAACGCAGACTTGCTTCAAAACAGGCTGAAATTGAACGGAAAATGTGTTTCGACAAAGAAAGATTTAGACAATTAAGAGATATTTTAAACTCGGATGACTGGACAAATTTAGAGGACTTCAACTTAGATATGAGACTGTCCACTGAAACTTCAACATCACTCACTACCGAAGCTATGTCTGAAAAAGATAGCCATCGGTCTAGTAGAAAGAAGTGTAAATCAATAAAGAAAGAAAAATCTTTGAATGTGCAGTCTCTAGCAGGTAATTATAATTTTTAGTTGATGTGGTAAAATGCGTTTTGGACTTTTCTATGAAAATATATACTTGAAAAGTTTAGTTGCAAAATTTACGTTATCCAAAATATAACTAAGATATAGGGCCCGGTCCGTTCATTGGCGGCTTTTGATAATCGTAAATTGAATTGGATGAGGTTGTCAATGAGGCTGGTCCCTATTATTTTAAATATATTTTGGAGAAATGAGTTATATGCTACTTTATCCTTCATAATCTTCAATATTGTTTGTTTTTGACAAATTTACGATTAACTTATGTGACTACGTTAATGGTGAAAGCAAGTTAAGATGTATATCCAAACTATTTACTTATATCCATTCTTTACATGTCTCCATAAATCATAAAATTTAAAAAAATGCATAAAATTTTCCTGAATTTTAAGTCAACATGTTTGTTTTAAGTCCACATGTTTTGCTTCTATGGGCCAGTAATATCTTGTTGAAGTAATATCTTCTTTTACGTAACTGATGTCTTCCAATATTTTCCTTCAACACAGAGCTCCCGGATGTTTGTAAATCAAAGAAAAGTTCTTACTTAGACAATCGTAATCTGGATTTTCAAGAGGATGCCGATTCAATTGCAATGCGATCGGTTAGTATTTTTTTCTGTTGAAAAAGTGTTCATAAGTAGACAATTTACTATACATTGAATTTTTCTTTTATTTTTTGAAATTTTAGTTGGTTGACTTTAAACAAAAGTTTGATTTAGTATTGAAAATGGATATGGGATGATCATCTAACTTTTCTATTCTTTCGTTTCAAATTTAATTTATTTCCAATTCAGCACACTTTATCAAATGCATATTCCAATCACACAGTAATTTGTAATGATTTTTGATATTTTAAAGATATCTAGCCGTTTTACATGGGAAAAACATGCAACAAAAGATTATATGCGAACTTATTTGTCTTTACTTATTGTTACGCCTGTTATTACGCATTTAAGGTAACAAAACTTCTAAGCAAAGTGATTCTTTCATTATTGTTAAAAGACTTTCTGCTCTCATAACATCACGTGCTATTAAGGTATCCAGCCACAGACCAAGCCTTCGGGATTCTTCATCAAGAACATCACCAAAAAGGTTTCTCACCAGACAGCATCCGATGACCGTGGATCCCCATCCCGTTCGAAACAACAAGTCTTCCATTTCTTCTTTTGGTCAGAGAGTCTTCGGATTGTTCGCCGGGAGATCATGCTCATTGTTCCCAAGTAGAAGACATTCAGTAAGTTGCTTTGCTTAGACTGAAGAGGGACTGTCAGTCCCATAGAACCAATGCACTAATTTTGGAATCACAACTTCCCCAGAAGTATTGCTTTGCCATGTTAGCTATTTTTCCTCAGTTAAGGGAATCAACATATCATCGAAATGAAACAAATTTGAAACGAAAATGTTATCCAGTTATTAAATTATGTATTTTTGAAGTTTAAAAATACCAAAAATATACAGCAGATGGCGACACTATTTTAAAACTTTAACAATTAATAATTAAATAATAGGATCTTAATTTCTTTTCAATTTTGTTTTAAATTGATGTTATGATGTTTATCATACCTGGTGAAATAGCGATAACATGGCAAAGCATTTCATTTGTAAAAGTTGTGATTTCAAAACTTATGCATTCGCTCTATGGGGATGACAGTCCCTCTGAATCGACGTGTAAGGGTAAAGGTCACAAAATTTCCAACTTCAACAGAATACCATCATTGTATGATTTATTTAAAAAGTGTATTTGTCTAATATTTCATTATTGATTATCAATATCAATTATACAATTGCATTATGATTTTTTTTTTCGAAACGCTTCGATAGATATTTACTGCTTTTTAGGAAAAATCCATCAATTGTTACTATTCTAACGTAAAGAGATTTTTTGTAGTCCTGAAATCGAAAGAGCTAAAAAAAAATAACATAAGATTCTCTAACACAGATTACAAATTAAAATACAGTAATTAAAATGCTCATTTTTTTAACATACAAAAAGCAATATCTTAGGCAAATTGTTCTTCGATTATTAATTTTCGGAATTTAACTGTCACGAACATTTCTTTAAATTGAAATTGAGGTAATATTTTTTAAAAATGTAAATTAATTCATATTAACCTATTCAAGAGTACGTACTTTATATTTCTTAATTTTTTTTACTTTTCAAACGCATTGTATGCTGCAAATATAAATAATAAGTACTAAACTACGTACAGGGTTTTTAGTACTTAGGGTAGGGTATTAACTCTATATTCGAAAATAAATTAAGCCTTAAAATCTGAATTGTATACTAAAGTATCCGAGCTAGTTCTATTTAGAAGATTTGGGAAACTATTCGAATTGATTATTATTTATAATTTAATTACAAAGAATGTTTTCTTTGTAGAATCTCCCTTCAAATAAACCTAAATCCGGTCGTGTATGGATCGAGCATCGCCCCATAGGAAACCTAGACTTAAGTAAGTTGCACTTTCAAGGTTGATTTTTAAAAATCTTATTTGTACAATTTCAGTAAATGTTAACAATTTCAGTCCCAGTGATGCAATTTGGTATTATCATGTTTCTGATCATAATTAAAAAAATAACGGGGCTGACATCTATTGGGATTAATACAATATATTTTTTGATATGAAAAGTTTGAAGAATCGAATGGCGTGCTTTTTGATATCATAAATGGCTATAGACGATCAGAAAAGAAATGTCTAAAATTATAATGCCAAATTGTCATTGGGACTGAAAGGGTTAAATTACACATAAATTAAGGAATATCTCCATGATATATATTCTAAAATGTCTAGATAAAGTTAAAACGTTGAAAACCATTAAAAATTGTATACATACCATAAATGCGGAAGAATAAAGCATATGTCTAGTTTTTACCCTGCAAAACTGTTTCCCTACTTGTGTACTCTTATAGCGCAAAAAAAAGTTTACAAGTTTTTTCTCAGGCGATTCGGTATTACGCTTTATCTAGATTTTTTTAAAAAAAAATTATGACTTCAATATTTTAGTAATTACTTTTCATTTAATTTTCTTATGTAAACAAAATATATAGTATTTATTAAGCAAAATAAAAATGAAAAATTGCCATTCCCTAAAATTATTGTGTCAAATATTTGTTCCGTTTTTTAACGAAATTACTAGCTAATTATTTTTATTTAAATTATTTTTTACCATTGAGAGCTTCGTGGTAGAGAGAATATGAGCTTTAACGTTTCGGATTTGCACTTATTTTTTAAATATAGTACTTAAAAATAGTACAAAAATGTACTTAACTTAAAGTTCACGAAAAGGTTATACTTGTTATCTTTGAAGGAGGGAATAAAGTGTTCATTAAAAAAAAACTCAATTTAAAAAAAATCACAAAACACGTTTCTTTACTAAGTTCTGCAATTTAAAATCCTTTGTATTTGAATTTGAAGTATATTAATCCTTCGTAAAGTTTTTAAAAATATATTAAAAACTATGACGGACTAAAAGATACTCGTTCTTTACAGATGATGAAATTCCTCCATTTTTTAAAAAGCGAACTGTCAGTACTTTGGGTGTGAAAGATTTCATTAAAAAGAAAGCTTCTCATTATGTGCTTCAACACCAAGAAATTAGCAACGGATCACTGGCCGTCGAATTGTATAAGGTAATTTTTACTTTCAATGACCTAATATGAAATATAACCTCTTGCTACCTGGTCTTTTTTAATACTTCTCCACAAACATTTAATGCATTAATTAGTTACGAAATTGACCTGGTTCGATAGAAGGAGATCCAAATATCAGTTTTCAGCCTTTGATTACAGGTATCAGTTATTTATTTCTATAAAAAAATGGATTAAGGGTTAATACAATATTGAAATGGACAAGATGTGCGTTCTACACGTTCTGGAGAGGGCTGACTCTAAAAAAAGTAGTGTTTGAACATTGGTCCGTCTTGTCGGAAACCACTCTACAGCTCGTACTAAAAGAGCTACATATCTCAAATTTGGTACACGATTTCCTGGTATCTGTTGGACGTCAGAATAAGGTTTTAGAGAAAATAGCTCATGTGCAAAGGGTTTTACACATACCTTTTAGGTTTTAAGTTATTAAAATAATTCAATGGGATATATAATTACCTTTAAATGTACAGGTATCAACTCATCAAATTTATAGTGCAACGTTACACAAGAGAAGTTTACTCCTATTTTGCGATGTAACTTTACTCATTAAATTTATTGCGACGTTACTCAGTAAAAATATAGGCAACACTTGTTTCACCGATTTAGCAGAGTTAAGTAATTACTTGTGTAGCATTACTCCTTACATTTGGCATGACATTAGTCGTTAACCCTTTCCTTAATGAAACGCCCCAAAGCGTACGAACAACTAAGGATTCGATAATGTTATTCCTATCAAATATTACGAGGAAGCAAAAATCATTCGTAGTGAAAGAGTTAAATGTGACAGATTCTTCTAGTTTGGCCAATAATGCTTTGGTAATTACAACAAAAATATTAACTGCGAAAATTTTAATATTAATTTATTTAATATGAGTTCGTAGTTTGGTATTGCAATGTAACTACTACAATTGCTGAAAAAAAGTGACGAAAATCACTATTTGTAGTGCGTATAGTTGCTTCTCCCAGTTTGACTCCCGAGCCCAGTCGATTAGACACTCGCCTAGCATGCGGAAGGTCCCAGGTTCGGGTCCGGGCATCGCCAAAATAACTGCCGACCTATAAGCGTGCAACCAAAAATTTCCGACAAATAATACCCCGTGTAAGGGAGTGCACGTTACATATAGTTCAAAGTCATAAAGCTGCTTACGATATCGCCCTTAACGGTTGCGTTGGGTGCCTATTCAGGTGCCGGCTCGTCACTTGGCTGTGGTTTTAAAATACGACGTCTGTCGCCAATAGCCCTCGTGTAGCTCTAGTGTGACGATAATTCAAACCTAACCCAACCTCTAAAAGGAAAATCTCCATTTCCAATATTTTGATTTTTTTAAAATTAATGCACTCAAATATTGTAAAGGAATTCTTATAATTCTGCTTTAAATGATTGTATACGTTGTTGTGTGTTTCAGGCAGAAATAATTCCTTCAGCTGGAGGGGGAGCTCAAGTATTATTTAGGGATGTCGTCAAAATGTCCAAGAATCTTCCAAGAAATCATGAATTGAAGTAGGTTCTTTTTATGAACTGACATTGTGTTGAAATATTTTAAACAATTTATCTTTGCGATATAGATAAAATTTTAAAGACTTTGACTTTAAATTGTGTTTTAATTTACTTAAAGTTAATTTTTTAAACTCTTATAGTTGTTCTTAGTAATAATATAAATAATTTAAAAATATATTACTAAATATATACTATTATGAGTCAAAACAAATTTTTTATTGGATGAGCAGCAATTTTCGTTTTACCGTGTGTAAACTTTGGTATAATCAATATCAATTTCTGTTCTTTCTATCGTATGCATTAGATTGTTTTTACGTTCTTTCATTAATCAACCTATGTTATATGGAAGATGGGCAATGAGGCAGTAACATGATGAAATTGGAAATAGCTTTAGTAATTAAAGATTAACGAGCCTATTGTAAAACTTCGTCGACAAAGTGACAAGGTTAACCGCAAATGATTCTTCAAAGGGGTAATGATCCAATGTTAACCAGCAAATAAAGGACAAATTTTGAATTTTTCAAGTGTATATTTCTCTTTAAAAATCCTTTTTCTCTTTTTGTGTCTTCCTCTTCATTATCTTATCGATTACATAGGGATTGAAAACTGCTCTTTACTGAAGCTTAAGTTAACCCTTTCAGTCATAATGACAATTTTGCATCATTATTTTAGAATTTTTTTTATGATCGCATATAGCCATGATATCAAAAAGCACATCATTCGATTCTTCAAACTTTTTTCTAATAGAAAATATTTTTTATTAATCCCAATAGATGTCATCCCTATTATTTTTTTTAAAATTATGATCAGAAACATGATGATGTCAAATGGCATCCCTGGGACTAAAAGGGTTAAGCATCTTAGACCTATCTTTCTCTACCGATATTCATGTATGTGTCTAAAAGTTAAAGTGGTTAATATTATTATTATTCAGAGATTAATCTTTACTCAACTTAGTCCTTTTGCTTTTGAAAGAACCACAGCTCAAACTTCGCATTCGCAACTTTTGGAAAATGCACTTGAAGAGCTTAGTGGAAGAACGTGCTAAGTGACAAAAATGTGAAAACATTAAAATGGGCCCTAAAGTTTTTCGTATGCACATAAATACGTTTAAAACGGCAAACGGTAAAATGTGTTAATTAATTTAAAGTTTATGAAAAGGGAGATTTTTGATATCTTTAAAGGACGGACTAACATGTTCATTGACACAAAAATCTAAATTTTTTTCAAAAATGTCACTTAGCACGTTCTACCACTAAGCTCTTCAATTTTCATATCACGTTTTTTCATTCAAGAGCTTATGTATAGAGAATTAAATTAAAGAGAATAATATTATTCAATTTTTTTAGGAAATTAGATTATGAAAGCATACCTCTAAAGGAGGTGGCAGAAAGAGTAAGTTTATTTTTTTAATCAAATTAAATTCCTTAATGCATATCTTAATATATTCTCTGACATACTTTCTCATATACACATATTTCAAAGGTATTTTCAGAAAATATTTCATTGCCTCAAATTTTTTTTTGGAGATAGACTCATGCATTTTACCAACAACTGTTAATTTTTACAACTGCTAAGTAACGCTTTCGTAAATTATTTTAATAGGTTTTATTCTGTTTTATTCCAGTGTACAGTAGCTATTGAATGTAGAGGAGCTCCATCTAAAATTAGGTAAGATTTCCTTAAATTATAGTTTAAAATCTTTTTCCAATGGAAACAACTATTATTTTTAAAAATAATACTTGATTTAAATTCTATAACTTGAGAACTCAACAAATTTTAAATAAGTAATATTAATTTATTTTAAAGAAAATAGCTGCGTTACAATACTAAAAAAAGCTGGTTTTTACATAATGAAATTAATTTTTTACTTATATTTTTCATCAAAATAAAGTACACTTGCTAGAATTTAAATTTAAGGTTATAATCAGGAAATAAAGTGCGATTTGTTCCTAAAGTTTAATTTAAAAAATATGAAAAACTATGGCAAAACATGTAAATAAGATTTCCGGAAAGTATTTACAATTAGTTAATTTATTTTTGAAATGGCGAATACTTCACAATGTTCTCAACGTTAAAACGTGCAGAATATTTTCTTTTTTGCTGTGCAAAATAGAAATATAATTTAAATTTAACGTGGTAAATTGTTATCAATTTTTTTTATTTGAGTATTTAGTACTCAAATTAATGAATATGTTGGTTAAGTTTTTAAAATACAGATTTTTCTATTTATTTAGGAGGAAAAAGTGAAATGAAAAATGAATGGGTGAATGAATAATGATAAGCAAAGGAAGTTTTATTTTGTATAGTTTAAGATTCTTTTATTTATGATGAAAATTAATGTTATGCTGAACTGTTATATGAAATTAGTGACTACAATTTTTCGTTACTATTATCTAAAGTAAAATTCAATTATTTTCTATTTATCAGTTACTTATTCAATTTCTACTGAAAATTTGTTTAAACTTAATATTCCTTGCAGAGAAATTTTTAATTAAAGGACTGGTATTATATATACTTTCTCCATTATAATTTTGCACTGGGGTATTTTTCCCCTGCAACACCATTTAGAAAATGAAGCATTACTGATGAAATTTATTCTGTATGTAATAATGTAATCGTCTTTAAATAAACTATTTTCAAACCAAACAATTTGTTAATTTATTCACTTCTTTGAAAGTGTTCTTTTCTTCTAATAAATATTTTGCTTCACTATAACATTCGTTATTTGGTTTTACCTTTGATTTTAAGAGAATAACTAGTTAGTAGTTAAAGGGACCAAGAAACACAGCGAAGCTTTAAAACATGAACTTTTCATTTTAACTATTAATCATTTAAATTTCTATTTACGAAAAATTAACACAATACTTATCTGAATATGAAGCTGTAGTTAGCAAGGAAAAGAAAATTTTTTCAAAACATATTTCCAGCCTTTAGGTCCATTTTTATCTTTTTATATTTCGTTTGGAGAGTAAAAAATTTCTGTGCTGCTATATATTTAGTATAACATAAATTAACTATTAACAGCAAAAAACTGACTTCGTTTATTCTTAGTAACACCAAAAATGCATATTTTTAACCCTGAAAACCTCATATTACACAAAATTAGCATGAACATCAGTGAATTATCAGCAAATTTTTTTTTCCAAAATTATGTGCAAAACATACCAACTTATTTCATAATTGCGATGATTACCAATTCCCAGTTTTATCAGCGATGTGAAATAATGGGTTAATTTTATTTAAATCTTTTTTAAAGTAAATTTAAAAAAAAAAGTACAGAATGGTATTAGTCCAGTGAATAAAGGAATTTTACCATACAAAAGGTCCGGTATCGCTGATTTTTTTATATGTTGTGTGAGACCCCTAGGTAGTAATAAATGTGAGTTTTCGTCATCTTCGTTCCATTGCTTTTTCCGCCATCTTGAAAAAACGTTCGAAATTTCGCCAATTTTCCAGTTTTTGGCCCATAACTTTTTTCGTAAGCATTTTTAAATCGAACTTTTCGACACAAAGTTGTAGAAAATAAAATGTTCTTCAAAATCAGTAGCAAAAGTGTTTTTCTACGACAAACAGTTAAAGAGCTAAGAAACAGCAAAAAGGGTGTAAAATCGAGTGTTTCGAAAAAATCTTACGTTCCAACGACTTTCTGTCACCATAACTCACATAAGACTTCATTTTAGCAATAAAGTAGTATTTTACAAATTGTAGGAAATTTAATTTCCTATAAAATACACGTATCAAAAATAAGTTTCTTATAGATTCCATTAAGAAGGGTGAAATGTACAGAAACACAAAAAAGGTCATATTTTCACCCGACAATACAATGTTTTATTTTTTAACCTACAGCTCTTTCCCAGTGTATTTTTTAGTGTTTTTGTGAATACAAAACTTGTTTAAAATAATTTTTTCTATAAAATGGTTCTGTTTTGTGTTCCATACGATAAAATGTGACGGAGCTACGTTGCTCGAAAAATGGCGTAAAATCTTGAATTTCGCCAAAAGAGTTTTTCACCGCTTAAAATCCCAATAATTAAAAAAGAAATCATTGTTTTAGGGGATCCTAATTATTATGAAACTTGTAGATATCATCATTTATTATATTTGTCGTTTCTTAGCTCTTTAACTGTTTGTCGTAGAAAAACACTTTTGCTAATGATTTTAAAGAACATTTTATTTTCTACAACTTTGTGTCGAAAAGTTCGATTTAAAAATGCTTAGGAAAAAAGTTATGGGCCAAAAACTGGAAAATGGGCGAAATTTCGAACGTTTTTTCAAGATGGCGGAAAAAGCAATAGAACGAGGATGACGAAAACTCACATTTATTACTACCTAGGGGTCTCACACAACATATAAAAAAATCAGCGATACCGGACCTTTTGTATGGTAAACCCCCTTTTTGAGTCTCTATTCACTGGACTATATATAAATTTTTTAAAAAAGTTTGTCATGTACGTCAGTAAAAATTGTACTCGATTATCAAATGTTTTAGGTTCAATTATAAGTTTATCTCTTATCCCATTTGAAGTGTTAAGATAAAGATTAGGTTATTTTTGACAAAACGTTTCTAAAGATATAGCTTGACAAACAAGATATGTTAAAAACAGATAGCCTTGTAACAGATATCAATCATAATATGTCTTAGAGAAAGATTTAAAGCTTTTGTGTTTGATTTCTTATCATAAGTAGATTATGAACATGTGTTTTTGAAAATAAAAATTGAAATGATTCACTTTCATGCAGCACATAGGGTTTGGAAGCAGATGGAGATGCTTGGCGAAAAAAGAAGTGAAGCCGCCAGAAAGTCGCCAAGCCAACCTTAATAAGCCCAAACAAACCGCTCAATCAGTGTTAGTTTAGTTTGAATTATCGTTGCACTAGAGCTACACTAGGGCTATTGGAGACGAGACTGGCGTCGTATTTTCTAACCACAATGAAGTGACGAGCCGACACCTAGGCACCCAACGCAACCGGTAAAGGCGAAATCGTACGCAGCGATGGGATTTAGGAGCATATTTAACGTGCACTTCTTCTATACGGAGTATTATTCGTTGGAATTTTTTTTTGGCTGCACTGGCTTTTTATAGGTCGGCAGTAATTTTGGCGATGCCCGGACCTGAACCTGGGACCATCCGCATTGCAAGGCGAACGCCTAACCGACTGGGCTCTCCAGCCCCAATCAATGTTAGTTCAAGCTCAAACGCATCATTTTATTCCTCAACCCTTGGGGCCCGGATGGCCGAGTGGTAAGCATCGCAGGCCAGCAGTCTGCGTGCTGTAACGGGCGCGGGTTCGATTCCCGCCTTCGCCCTGGGTGTATTTCCTCTCTTTGTGACAGTAAAAACTCTTTCTGCGTCTGTCTTACTTGACGAAGGCTTATAAGCGGCTCACTGAGCAAGCACACAAGTCGGAATATATATGTAAAAAATACCCTACCCTACCCTTCCTCAACCCTTTCAGTCCCAACTTTTGATTTTTTTTTCTAAAAATCTAAAATTTGTGAAGTAGGCTCATTATGCACCCACAATAAAATGATGAAAAGCAGTTTAAAAAAAATCTTATTTTTTTTACTGAAGTTTAAGGAATTTTTTTGGAATCATAACTTTTGAATAAATTATAACAATAATTTTCGAGGCTTGATTTGTTAAAAGTAGTTAAAATTAATTTTTTTTATTAAAATTAAAATTTTAAAATGCAAACATGAAGAATATATGCAGGGCCAATTTATTTATTAAAATTGTTTCAGGGTGAATTTTATTTTTACCATGTTTTTCATATTTTCATTTACATTGAGAGAACATTATCTAACAATCCAAAAATAAAATAAAACTTTATAGAAAAACTAGATTTATATACCCGGCTCTGTACGGGTGAACATTTACCCTTTTAACGGTGACTGATTTTTTAATGTAAATTTTTATTTTATACCAATTGATTACCTCTCCACTGGTCAGCACTCCATCACTATATTAATCTCCTCCCATTCTAATATCAGCATCAATTTTCTAAAAAAAGAAGTTAGATTGTGGTATAGAGATTTTCCCATTGGCAGTGTTAAAATTGCCAGAATAGCTGTGGGGCTGGGGAGCCCAGTCGGTTAGGCACTCGCCTAGCATGCGAAAGGTCCCAGGTTCGGGTCCGGGCATCACCAAAAAAAAAAAAACTGCCCGTGTAACCAAAAATGTCAGACGAATAATACCCCGTGTGAGGGAGTTCACGTTAAATATCCTTCAAAGTCCTAACGCTGCGTACGATGTCGCCCTTAACGGTTGCGTTGGGTGCCTATTCAGGTGCCGGGTCGTCACTTGACTGTGGTTCTAAAATACGTCACCCGTCGCCAATAGCCCTCGTGTAGCTCTAGTGCGACGATAATTTCAACCTAACCCATTGGCAGTGTTAAATTACCAGAACAGCTGTGATATAATGTGTGTGGGGTTAACCTAGTGAGAAATTTTTTTGAAAGGTTGATGATTTCAAATGGAATCATTGGAAGTGAAAGTGTTAAAAAGCGTTAATTAAAAAAAATTACTGCTTGTGCAGTTATTGGGTGTAGCACGATATCTGCAATTATTCAAGATAGTAGTAATTCCTTTCACACGTAAGGGGCTGGGGAGCACAGTCGGTAAGGCACAAGCCTAGCATGCGAAATCTCCCAGGTTCGGGTCCGGGCATCGCCAAAATAACTGTTGACCTATAAACGGCCCTTGCAGCCAAAAATTTCGAACGAATAATACCCCCTGTAAGGGATTGCACTTTAAATATCCTTCAAATAAAGTCCTACGCTGCGTACGATGTCGCCCTTAACGGTTGCTCGTCACTTGACTGTGGTTCTAAAATACGACGCCCGTCACCAATAGCCCTAGTGTAGCTCTAGTGCGACGATAATTCAAACCTAACCTTTCACAGGTTATGGATATGTGTTGAAATTCTAGTTTTTATTAGACATTCAAAAATCGCCAAGTTGATGCAGCAATAAGCTTATACAAACTTCACTGAAGAATAGCGCCAAATAGCTCGCCGAGAGCGCTTGTTTGGGCCTACTACAAAGCTATCGATGGCGTCACTTGGTGAAATAGTTTTTGTATTGGTTTTTTCTCGACAACATCTCCATCTTCTTCTTAACTCTGCGGCGCAGCATAAACTGGATATCTCTTGTTTTTAACCGAATGATCAGCGGCTGACATCAATTTTATCTTCATGCTGACAAAAGCACGTGCACGTGAGTTGACACTGCCAAAATAGGCATGTTTCAGGTTTTGAATGGCTACGAAAATGCTGAAAATTAAAATTCTTTTCAAGCCTTGATTGATGAATAAATGTCAAGTGGGGAAAGAACACCAATCGGAGTACCGATCGAAAGAAACTTTCAGTTGTCCCTGTATGATATATATTTGAAAAAATAAATAAAAAATATACTATTTAACAAAAATATTATATAATAAAATAAATAATATGTACACTCTTAAAACAAGCGAGCGATTTTAACTCAGTCTGAGTTAATTTTCACTCCTCCAGTGTCGAAAATGCACTTTCCCAAGAGGAATGGATCCCTTGTGTGTTAAACCTCCGACAGATCACTCCAAACAAGTGATTTTAACTCAGTTTGAGTTAATATTCATTTCTTTCCAGCCTTGATGTCGAAATGCACTTCTCCTACTGGAGTGGATTTCACTCTTTTGTTTAAAGAGTTATATTAACACTTTTAAGATTAATACTAATTAAAGATGATTATATACTTAATTTTTTATTTGATAAAATTCTAGTCGTTGAGTCATTCATTCTCTCGTAGTATTTTTGAATTAAAATTGATAACAATTTTAATTATTTATATGTATATTTAACAAAATGTTTAGGCGAATATTTAACACCGAGAAATACTAAACTATATGAAACTTTTAATAATCTACGTTTTGAAGACATGCTAATTTTTAACTTAAAAAAGAAGACTTTTATAATACGTTCTAATTTTTTTCTCGTTTTTTATAATAATAATAATAATTTATTGAAACTAATAAAAAAGTTTTACAAAATAAAAAAGCACCTTGATGGGCAGCTAAGGCCCTTACAGAGGTATGAAAATGTACAGAACAAAAACAAAGTTTGAGGAGTTTAGTCTTCGAGAGGAATATTTTGAAAATAGCTAGAACTGGGAATTAATTTGAAGTTTACAATAACAGCGATTACGTTTGTTTGAGTTAATATTTTTTTTGTTTGAGATTTTTTAAAACAAATACTGTACAATTTACAGAACTGGTGGTTGCCGAGTGGTTATTAGTGGGATAACGATTGAGACTAAATATTCAGGGTGGTTATAAAATAACGCTCCCTATTCGGAGTGGTTGTAGCTTGAATGAATAATCCAAATTCCATCAAAAATTGAGACACTTGCTATTCAAGAAGGGGGAAAAAGAATGGAATCATAAAAAAACAGAATCCTAAAGAATAATCATAAAAAGAATAATCATAAAAAACAAACTCGTCTTTTGACCAGAATCTAAATTACGAGGCGTCGTCAATTATGGCCAATTACTGCCAACACAGCTAATTACGCCTCGTAATTTAGAACCCTGGTCAAGAGACGAGTTCCTTTATTACGAAAAAGAATGGAATTATAACACAGAAACTCGTCTCTTGACCAAAGTTATAATTACGAGGAGTAGCCAATTATGGCTAATAACGGCCAACACATCCAATTACGCCTCGTAATTTAGAACCCTGGTCAAGAGACGAGTTTGTTTTTTATGATTCCATTCTTTTTCCCCCTTCTTGATTAGCAAGTGTCTCAAAGTTTTTTACATTTGGATTATTCATTCAAGCTACAGACCACTCCGAATAGGGAGCGTTATTTTATAACCACCCTGTATTTTGGTTTCTAATCTCACTTTCAGCACGAAATCTCAATTAGCCAGACCACCAGGTCTAAATATCTAAGGTCTATCCAGGTCTAAAAGAGTAAACCACTAGGCTTCAAACTATTCAAATACCATATCCAAGGAACTTTTTTTGCTTCGATGATCACGGCACGGTTTGTTACGAGAACTACTCGAAAAAGCTATAACTCCCACCCACCCCTACATATTTAATAAATATAGTTTATGACGTGCATTACACTTGGTTGAAAGTCAGGTTTAGACATTTTATTGATTGGTTTATACCTATACCTACGAAGAAAAAACCCAATCTTTTGTTAGAATACACGATAAAAGCAAGGCATTACTCCAATGACTTAAATTAACTATAATCTCTTTCCAATCTAAGACTACGTAATATACTATAAATCTATTAATAAAATTTATAACCGTCCTTGTAATAGGTAAAGTATTAGCTAAATATGTAGTGATAAAACGTTTGGAATATCGTTCGATTTTGACGGAAAGTAAAATAGATAGGGATAATTTGCTTGTAAGTTCCTTTAAAAAGCCTGATAAGTTCCTGAAAAGGTCTGAGAGCCAGATAGCGAATCTAAAAAGACTAATTAAAAATAAATAAATGTTGATGTATACGACAAATGGCTAATTCCATGTAACTGTAGTGCAAGTCACGATTTAAGAGAAGATTAAGAGCTTTTGAAATCTTTAAAATATAAATCAAATTAAATAAAGTTCATTACATTATTTGATAAAAATCTGTAGAACAACTATTCCACACCATTTTTTTTCATTTAATGTTTAAAGTTGTAGTGATAATAAGAATTTTTTACAAACGTGACTTACACTATAAAAGAATAATTTTGCATGGAGCGGCTCAGTGGCTGAGAGGTCAAACGTGTCCGCCTTGTAAGCCCAAGATCGCGGGTTCGAGCCCCGGCTGAGTCGTCGGATTTTCTGGATGGGAAAATTCTGGGCACGCATGTCATATGATTATGTGGCATGTAAAAGATCCCCTGAGGGCCCATTTGATCTAGGTTCTCTCGGCAAAATTAAATCTCGGCATACTTTAACATAAACAGAGAGCTCAGATTCATTGTAATCTGTGCGTCAAAATTGGTAGCGAGAGTCGCCTAGATAGTGCCACAAAAAAAATGGCTATCATTTCTGGGGAATGTGCCGAGTCTGCAAAGGCTTTACCGCCAATGTTGCAGCCCCACAAGAGAAAAAAAAATAATTTCGCATGGAAATACCCCAAATATATTCCATTTACGTAGGATTTACGTGGAGGATATACATTAGAATATAGTCTGGCAGTCAGCTTAGTCTATCATAGTCTAGTCATCATAGTCTAGCACTTCTTCCCCTATTTGAGCTATCTTTCATTCAAACTTTAAAACATGTTAGGTTTCAAAACTCTAAGAATGAATGACGTCGGCTTTCATTTTCTAATTCCGTCTCTATGGACGTTAAAATGCCGAACGGATCGTTTTATTCAAACATTATGGCTGCTTTCATGCGATGTGAAAAGAATAATAGAAATCGAATTTACTGACAAGGTGCTGCCTGGATTTCTGCCAACCGTTTTATTCCGCAAAATGAAATATTGATTGCATTCAAGAAAGGTCGTTCCGCACTGTCGGAGTGAAAAATATATAGGTGGGAAAATAAACATGCAATTATTGAAACACGGTAGATTAAGGCTGATTCATGTTAAATTGATTTTAATTAAAGCGATGGCCTTCGCGGAGAGCTTGTCCTTGTCGGTATTTAGTTAGTTTTACCTAAAAGCAAATATTTTATAAACAACCGAGAATTAGTGAAGCAATAAGTATCCACATATTAAAATTGTTCTACGCAATTCGAAACTTTTTTTTTTGTATTCAATATGCCTCACCGCAGTAAATATTTAAAAAAACGCTAAATCGACAAATATATAAAAAGTCATGTATGCAGAAAAACCCTAACATTCCATCAGTAATACTATTTGAAATAGCGTATCATCGATAGTTTTGACAAAAGCGCGGTACATATCATAAAACATGGGATTTCTTTGGTCAATTGATTGAACCTTCGTTTGAAGATTGATGTTTATGGGATATTATATGGAGCCAGAAGCCAAGTTATTGATTTATAATTCATAATCAATCTTTAGTTCCAGGTAATGACGTCATTCGGCCGCTCCAGCCCAATTTTCCTTCGTAGGAAGTGAGAACTTAGAAAGGAAATTGTTGTTTCCTTTCATGCTTCTTGAAAGTAGAAAGGTTTTAGTCAAGGATTGGAAAATTACTTGAAAAAAGTAAATCTGTTACAGTAACAGTTACTAAATCTGAAAAGTAGCTAATTATGGTTACTTCGATAAATTTCAAGTTTTTCAAAATTGGTATACAACAGCCTTCCTGCAATATATAACTAAGCGTTACTCAAAAAAATTAACTGCTACAATTAAAAGAAACGTGTTACTCCAATCTGTGGCTCTATCATCAAGACGGACGATTTTGAAATGGTTTCATTTTATATTATGATATTTCACTTAATTCACACGGTAATAGCCGATTGTAATTCATATAAATTGCTAATTTACTTGACCCTAGCTGTGTCAAATGCAATAATTATTTTTCTGAAAGCAAGTTACAAGCACAGCACATGAGGTTTAAAAGAATCGTCCAATTTTTTTTTAAACCTATAATAATGCAATAAAAGTCATTTTAAGTTCAAATTTATATAGTACTAATAGGTTTTAAAAAAAAAATTCCTATTTCACACTTACATTTTTTTAAAAAACAAATCTCTAATAGAGAAGAACCATTTTCTATGTTAGATAAATATAGGATTTTTATTTAGACCCAGGAACATTTATGTGCATTCCCTGAAAAAGACCTAATATTACAAGTATTAATTTGTTGAATGAAATTATTAAAAATAATAACCATATGATCTATCACAGATATTTATTTATCTTTCATTCAGTAGCATTCAAGATGATATCTCGGTAGAATACAAAGTATTTGATAATTATAATCAGTTCAACCAGTATTAGGAGGGAATTAATAATGCTAAAACAATTTACACGTTTAACTAAATATCACAGTGGTGTTCACATCCACACCTACTTCATTCACATTAATACACAGCCTTAAGAATTCATTTGATCATAAAGGGTTAGTTTGTGTAAATACTCAGAAATTAGAATACAATTTAAATTATCTTTGGTGTTATAGTAGTGTTAACAGAGTTCCCATGCAAATATTAAATATTTTTAAGGCCTTTAGGGAAGTATTGAAGACATAATTAAACAAACTTTCAAGATTTTATCAGAAATGCATTAATTTTATATGCATGCAGTCTTAAATGAAATTTATGGATTAATAATTGGTTTACAGGAGACAATTGTAAAGTATTACATATCTTTGGACTATGTAATTTAACGATAAAATTAGGTTGTTTTATAAAATTAAATATCAGAAAAAAGGTTTTTTTCTTTGGAGCAATTAAAGCAATTTTTAAATTTAAGTGCCCTTAACGTTTTAGGTCAGTGGGAACTCTGTGTAAAGACACACAACAGTTAATATATTAAAACACCGAGTAATTTTTTATAAATAAAAGATTGCACCAAGAAAGTATTTAAAACTATATATATTATGTATCTGTAAACATTTATAGCACAGTAAACTTTATAAAACAATAACAAATTCAAGTAGTTTAAGAATTGATTACAAATACAAAAAAAGACAATGAAGTTAAGAAACTTCTATTTACATAAATGAAATATATTCACATGTCTTCAAAAATGTATTTGACACATATATGATCAATAAATAACTTCAAACTAAACCAATAAACAACTTCATAATTTATAAATAAAAAATATTAAGTTTTAACAAAATCACATTAAAACATATTAAGGAGCTTTTTGATAAGTACGAATTCTAAGTAGATGTACAACCTTTAATTTCAGTCAGTTATTTGCTTTATTTTAAGTATAATAGTAAGTCGGTAAGAATAAAAGAAATATTCATTGCACGACTGACTCGAATTCATTCTTACTGGTTAGTAACTAAGTAATTCAACTTTTTTTATATATATAATTTCAAGGCACAGGTGTTGAACATAAACTGATCCTCTTCTTAAAAATAAACAGATTTTGAGGTTAACATAATTCGTTAAATAGTCTCTTCAAATTCATGTTACCATACAACCTATGCAAAGAAACACAAAGACTAGACAGCGTGAAGGTGTAAATCCAATAAGAATTTATGAAAAAAAAAATTGCAGTATCAAATAATTATTGTGAATTGCACACATTCCTTCGCTTAATCTAAAAAGTGCTTTCAAGTTAAGAATATTAAATTAAACCCTTTCATTAGGATCAAAGCAAATGTGAACAAAAAAAAAGTTATAGAACTATTATATGTTGGAGCATTTAAAAAAGAGCAAAATAATGTACAAAGTCTTTCATGCGTGAAAAATGTTCAAGATTAGATTCTTTATGTGTTATCGTGTTAAATAGTTAACAGAAATGCCCTCTTCCTGATAATCGAGCTCTCTGGCAGGGTCATCACCCACTTCCTGACGCTGATCAGCACAACGCACGAGCTGACCAGGATAGCCCCCGAGATACTGTAGATGTCAGGGATCTCGTTGAAGAACCAGATCTGCCAGAAGAAGGCCAGGACGATATCGGTGGCGGCCCGGACTATGGCCACTGGACTCGCGTGTTCCGTCTTGAGGGCCAGGGTCAGGAGCATCTGGCCGCAGAAGCTGAAGATTCCTAGTAAGATGACCAGCCACTGTTCCAGGCCACAGGCCGGGGCAGTGAAGGAACCAGTGGCGAAGGTGAGGCAGGTTGTCTCGATGATGGCCACCCACCTGTGGAATAGGAAGGATTAAAATATTGTTGGTTTGACACATTTGAAGAGTACACGGGAAGAACCGCTTGATTTCTCTAGAGTTTTTTCGTAATTGTGTCTGCTTGGCGACCAGCGTGTAAAATAAGCGGTATCGCATCGCGAAACGCGACACCAAAATGAAAACTTGCGATAGCAAGTTAGCTTTGTATCGCATTTAGTTGTGATACAAAGCTAAATCGTTTTAGAACTACGGCGATTCGGAAGACACGGATCGCCGTAGTTTTGCAACTTTCAGATCCCCGAGTTCCGCGACTTTTGGATCCAACTTTCGGATCACCGGAGTTCCGTGACATTTAAATCCCCGGAGTTCTGTCACTTTCGGATCCCCGTAATTTTGCGATTTTCGGATCGCCGTAGTTCCACGATTTTCGGATCCCCCTGAGTTCCGCGACTTTCGGATCGCCGAAGTTTTGCTCTTTTTGGATTCTTAAATTTTTTCAAAAGTGCTATGCATTACTTAAAAATTTCTACACACAAGTACTTTGGCGTAGCAAAACAGCTATACACAAAAAAAAGTATTTTACACGCTGTTGGCGACCGGCAACCAGTTTTCCTATTGGTTCTTCATTCGCAGTACAAACAAGCGACTTGTTCCGTAGTTCCTTGGTGGAATAAAGAACTTTCTTCTTTAAGACGCAAATGCAGAAGGCTTTTTAACAAAGCCAAAAAGAAAGGTAAGTGGTCTGAGTATCGCTCTGCCCTCACAGACTACAACAAGGCAGTTAGAACTGCCAAGTTTAAGTCCTGGCAATCCTTTTGCGACAGTATTGAGGATGTTCCTGCAACTTCTAAAATCGTCAAAATAATGACTGCGGTCTTAACACGGTCAAGCTCCCTAATGGCAATTTTGCCTGCTCTGGTAGGGAGATCCTGAACGAAATGTTCAGAGTTCACTTTCCTGGCTCTAGAGATGCTGACACCGCTGTAACTCGGAATGTTCCCCTGATCAATAAGTTCAACTGGGTTACCGCTAATACGATTGTTACCCCTGACAAAGTCAAGTGGGCCATCAATTCGCATAGTCCATTTAAATCCCCCGGTATGGACGGGATTTTCCCGGCTCTCCTTATCAAGGGGATTCCTATTCTGGTTCCTATTCTCTGTAAAATTTATAGAGCCTGCATTGCTTACGAGCATGTTCCTTCTGCTTGGAATCATACAAAAGTAATTTTTATCCCAAAAATTGGGAAAGACAATTACTATGAGGCCAAGTCTTTCAGACCCATAAGTCTTTCGTCTTTCTTTCTTAAGACTTTAGAAAAGCTCATAGATAAATATATCAGAGAGTCTGTTCTATCAGGGTTTCCCCTGTCCGCTTCTCAGCATGCTTATCAACCAGGCAAGTCCACTGATACAGCATTATATGACCTCTCCTTCACCCTCGAGAAGAATATTAATGCCAAAGAGACAGCTATTGCTGTCTTTCTTGATATTGAAGGAGCTTTTGATAAAGTTCCCACCGACTCTATCATTCGGGCTCTTGAGCTCAGAGGCGTCAATAAAGTCATTGTCAATTGGATTTATAATCTTCTTTCGTCAAGGCTTGTTAGTGCCTCTTTACTTGGTGACAGCCTGACTGTTCAGGCTGTGGCAGGATGTCCACAAGGGGCAGTTCTGTCCCCAATCCTGTGGTGCCTGGTGGTTGATTCTCTTCTTGACATCTTCACCCATTCTGGTGTTTCCTGCATTGGTTATGCAGATGATGTTGTAATCGTTGCGAGGGGCAAATTCATTGACACTCTTTGTGACATTATGAACAAGGCTCTTCGGGATATAGAAGCATGGTGTAACCGTGAAGGGCTTTCTGTTAACCCACAAAAAACCAAGATGGTAGTTTTCACTAGAAAGACAACCATTCCTGTCGTTAATGTCAAATTCTTTGGCCAGACTCTTGCTTGTTCCGACGAAGTAAAATTCCTGGGCATCATTTTTGACAAAAAGCTGAATTGGTCTAAGCAAGCCGATTTTTGCATTGGCAAGGCCCAAAGAGTTTTCTGGAGCTGCAAAAATGCTATTGGAAGAACATGGGGCCTGAAACCTAAGGTTATCCATTGGATCTACTCTATGATCATCTGCCCTATTATCACCTACGGCTCAGTCGTATGGTGGTCTAGGACTAAATCACTTGTCTGCCAGCAGAATCTCGCAAAAATCCAAAGGATGGTTTGTGTCTCAATTTCGGGTTGCCTTAGAACAACTCCTTCTGCAACCTTGGAATTGCTCCTGGGGATGATTCCTTTGCATATGCGCATTGAGGCTGAGGCTATCATTTGCGTAAGAAGGCTAAAAAACCTTGGTCTATGGAAAGGTTACTCCATCTATCTTTCATGGGGTTCTTTGAACAAAAACAACATGGAGCATTACTCCCTCAGTATGCCCTGTGACTTCATGCAGGTCAAATTTGGTTTTCATAAACCTTTTGAAGTCCTCTTTCCATCACGTTGTGTTTGGTATAATGACCTCTACTGCACTGACAACAATGTTGTCTGGTACACCGATGGTTCAAAAATGGGGAATTCCACTGGTGCTGGAGTGTGTTGCCCATCGGATGAGACTAAACTGTCTTTTCCTCTTGGTAGCTACTCCACAGTTTTTCAAGCTGAGATTTTCGCCATCCTTATGTGCTGCTATATTTGCTTGCACAGGGACTATCACAATAAGACTATTTTCATTTGTTCTGATAGCCAAGCCGCACTACTTGCTCTGCTAAAGCCCAACTACTCTTCGCCTCTAGTTTGGGAATGCTACAATAATCTCTGTAGTCTTGCTTCTTCCAACTCGGTTACATTATCATGGGTCCCTGGCCACTCTGGGATATTGGGAAATGAAATGGCTGATGAATTGGCTAGATTGGGTTCTAATACCCCCTTTGCTGGTCCAGAACCAGCCCTGGGCATCTCCTGTGAGAGCATTAGAGGGACTGTCTACTCTATCTTTAGAGATATTCAGTTCAACGAGTGGTTCAACTCGACTAACCAACGACAGGCGAGAGAGCTTAATTCCGGCTGTCCGAGCTCTCGCCATAAGGAGCTTCTTGGGCTTAATCGTAATGGTATTCGTAGAGCTGTTGGTCTTCTTACGGGCCATTGTACTCTTAGAAGGCATCTCTCAATTATGAGGGTTTCTAATGATCCTTTATGCAGGGGCTGTAGTTTCAGGGAAGAATCTGCTGCTCACATTCTTTGCGAGTGTGAATACTTCTCTGCTTATAGATTTGAACACCTTGGTCGTCATTTACTTGAACCCTGGGAGCTTCAATACATTCCAATTCGGTCCTTGCTGAACTTTGCTTCAGCTACAGGCCTCTTTTCATAAAGTGGCAGGGATTTATTCTTATTTCCAGGGGACAGTACAATAGACCTCTGGTCGCAGTGCTCGGCTTTCATTGCCCCCCTACAAATGTCATAAGTCATAAGACTTGTTCCACTGATCTCTGCCGTGAATCAGGGTTGATGCGAAAGATAAACAAAGTGATTAACCAGTTGCTTTACACCAATTTAGGCGATTTCTCGCTATCATCCCCAAAGAGGCTATTAAGGAAAGCCTTTTACAAAATAAAGCGGTTCTTCCCGTGTACTCTTCATTTTCAAAAGCTTAAATGTGATTCTTAAAAAAAAAAAAGATAAAAAGTAGAAGGATAGCCTTCACCTTGCACAAAAGATGACAAAAAAAAATAGTTAACACACAACATTCATTAAATACCTCAATAAATCAATACACATTTAAAAGGAGGTTATTATGCAAGATGTAAATTCAATAAATATGAAACACAAAAAGTTTTATGACAGCTACCATTTGTACATGCATGATTTGACATCTAACAGGTATTGCGAACTCAATTACGAAATTTGAGAAGTCTGTAGCTTTCTTTGTTTTTCAGGAATACTAATAAAAGCAATAAGTTCTATGGAAGTACATGTTGCTATTTTCTCAAAAACCTTATGACATTCAACCGGAAATAATTCATTGCATTTCATAATAGATAATTGAAAGTAAAAAAGGCATCAAACTAAATATTCCACATTTTGTTTCCCATACCCCCACCCCCTCCAAGTTATTTTAAAATCATATATTTTGCAGCATTATCGATTTCTTATGAATGAAGCAAAAGCATAATATTTGGATACTGATAGTGGCATAAAATAACATAACCAAAAAAAAAAAAAAAAAAAGAGGTTAGCATGACAGTCATCTGGATTTCCCAATCACATGTCTTATGACCATACATTTCCTTAAATGTCTTTTGAGATTATGGTGACTTGCCAAAAGGCTGCTTCTTATCTTAACGAGTGTTTAATGCAAGCAAAAAGTTCTAAAATCATCTACCATGTAGATCTTTAAGTTCCGTGGATCTTGCTTGTGTTGAATTTTGTCTATGGGTTCAGTTGACTTAAAAAGTGTAGCCTCGAATCATACTTATCAAAAATTTAGTCCGTCATCAACATAGATACTCGTAGAAATTTGCTATTAATACTATATAATTATTTGAGTCTTTCAAATATTAAGGTTTCTTTTAAAATAAATTGTCCGTGTTTACGCTTTTTACCTACTTCAAAATTTAGAGAATCAACTGTCAAACTCCATATTATACAGAGACAAAAACTTAGTGAGTAGGCTGCTTAGCAGGGCTAGAAAAATCTCAAATTTTTTTTGACATGCCCTGCCGGGCATGTTGTCTTGGAAATACATGCCCGAATAAAACTTTTAAATGCCCAAGCGAAGGGCTGAGCGAAAGGGAAAGTCAAGGGGGATGCTGGCAGATAAGTGGGATGGGGGGATAAGTGGGCTGGCAGATAAGACAAGGGGGATGCATCAGACACATCAGATAAATAAAGATGAATTTATGTATTAAAAAAAATACATAACAAGGTTTTGTGAAAAATTGTTTCATATAAGAACTAAAAATAATGCTAGAAGACTGTTATACTTATATATCAGATGGTACAGTAGCATGTGTGAGAAGATTAACAATATTCATATTTCTCGATTCAACGTCAAGCTGACGTCATTGAAATAACTGTATTTATACGGGTGTTATCTATAATTTGCTGATCTTTGCCTTTGCTATATTTTGCTTGTCTAACTTGTATTATTTATGATCTTTGAGTTAAATAAACACCTGATCACTTTAATAGTACCTTGTTTGACCTGTTTTGTTTGCCCTCCACCACAAGCATGACCTCCAGAAATTAAATATGCTCCCTGCAGTGTTTCCATAGTACATGAGGTGCGAGGGATATGTTGGGGATTTTTTAATGAAACGCAAAATGTTTATTTACGGAAAGGTATTCTTGATGAAATACTTATATTTCCGGCCGGGCATGCAAGGCGAAAAAATACATGTCCTATCGTAATTTTTACATGCTCCGGGCACGTCGGGCTGTATAATTTCCGAGCCCTGCTGCTTAGTGAGCAAATTATGCAATAAAACTTCACTCACCCAAAATTGAACATGATGATAGAGTGATGCACCGCCGTCATCTTGCGGATCACCACATAGACGCTGGCGCCAAACAGCGTGGACCCCAGCGCCGCCCCGATCCCAAAGTAGTGCGTCGTCCCGTAGTGCGAGATCTCGTTCATCAGGATCTGCGGCAACTTGGTGATCAGCACGATCCCCGCCAGCGTCAGAAGGACGGTGAACGCGTGGAAGAACCCGCAGGGCTCCTTCAAGAAGATCCTCGCGAGCACCGCCACAAACACGGGGATACTGAAGATGATGACGGACGCGTCTGCGATGGGCAGGTACCGGAACGCCACGAACCGTAAAAAGAGGCTGGTCGCGCCGACCAGGCCCCGGAATATCAACAGGTGCCTGACCGGTCGTGGACCGAAGGGTTCCTCCCGGCTCAGTATCACAAGTGGCAACGTAAAGATGAGGATCCCGACGAACCTCAAGACGGCCAGTTCACCAGGACTGATGTCCTTCACGTATTTGACGATGACGGATGACAGCGAGAAAAAGACGCTGGACATCGCAGAGTAAAACAGTCCCTTGTACAGGGAGAAGTTCTTTTGGGAGAAGCATGGGCTTTGAGGTTCGTCATTCTGTATGCTTTTTCTGCCGGTCGGACTTATTTTGCTGTTGTCCCCTGCTTCTGCATCGCCGTAGCTGGACACGAGTGGCTGTTCCTGGATGCCGGAATTCTTTCTTTGTAGCCAGCGAGGCATGTCTTTATCATTACAGGTAGCTAGGGTGGTTGAGTCAATGCTGCATGAAAGATTACCCACCTGAAACAGTTTGCAATAAATTAAACAATTACACTAAATTTAACTGTGCATTCAAATAAAATGTACAATATTTGTGGGGGTAAACAGTTAATTCTTTTTTAAGTTAAAATTTTGATTTATAATAACAATTGATCACCACCTATATTTGTGTAGGCTAAGGAAAATTTTGGTTATCATTAAATTAACCGAGCTAATTGATAGCATCCATTTCTGGTAAAGGTTTTTAAAAGATTTTTTATGGGAGCATTATAAATTATGTTAAAATGACTTTTACCATATAAAAATAAATATACTGAAAGAAAATCAACCCACAAGATTAAATGTAGGTAAAAAATACTTTTCTTAATTGTTTATTTACTTTTTGACAGCTTTCGCCAAAGATCCTCAAAACTTGATTAATAATATCCTAACATTATATGTAAACATAAACCTTTTGGGATTGCCAAACTAATAATAGTTACCACAAATAAAAAATCATCTTTCGCTAACAATATTAATTTATTGGGAATCAATGATTTTAAAAAAATGCCATTGAAAATAATTTCAATTATGCTAAATGTGTATGAATTTTTTTGCATTTAATTTGGGATTCAATGTTTACATATAATAAACCTATGAGTGCATTGAATATATAATTAAGTAATACATAACTCCTTTAGATGAAAAAATACTTAATTTTTTATCAAGATGCCGATTAAACTTTGCTGGTATCAAATAAATATAACTTTACATGGAGAGATATTTAAAATTTTACTCATATGGATTTGTGTTTGAGAATATCAATGTGCCCAGTTAAATGGACGAAGTTTTGCTATTTTTATTTGGAACAGCTTTGATATAATGGCCTACCTCAGCTTACACTAAGTTGAAAAGCAATGAAAATGTCCAAATGTGGTAAAAATTCCACTTCATATTTCATATGACTCGATAGGTATAGCAAAACTATGTTAAATTTTCAAAGTTGCCAATGAACAGACAGGCAATTATACCATAGCTGTATCTTCTTATGTGTTTTAGATTTTTTGGATTTGTTAAAAAAGTTATAGCTTTACATTGAAAAAAAAAAGGATAAGATGTTTTAAACAGTAATTCATTTAATTGCAATAAACAAATTGATGTTTATTTATATTTTAGTATTCATAACTATTCACTTTAGACTATTTGAGTTTTTGACTAAAATGTATTAAAGACTAATTCAAAAACTTCCACAAAATTTATTTCAATTTAAGCTTCTTTTAAAGTGCCTTTTAAGCATATTTGGAAACATGAAATGAAAGCTTTTTTTACATTATTGAATTCAGACAAAAAATATAAAATTAATAAGAAAATTTAAGCTAAAATAAAGATATTAAACACTAATTACATAAATTGAAAAAAAAAAAAAAATTCTAAGTCCAAGGATCTTTACAGGTAACAGCAAAAAATTGACCTCAAAGGGAAATCCTGTTTCACGTCTACACTTAAAGAATGAAGAATCTTAATTTATAGCTTAAATACCATTTTACTATTTAAGAAAAACCTGCAGACATATTTTATTGAAGTAAAACCTAAAGAAAGCTAATAATAATTTTATAAATGAGTAAAATACCTGATATTTGATGGTATGTAGTAGACATGGGTGAAGATCTTAACATTACTTGCCGAAAACGTAATATGAACAACTACGTTTCATTTTATACCTTAGTCATGAAAAATTTAAAAAGAGAAGTTGTTTTAAATAAATATGAGAGGAATTCATCGTGTTCAATAAATATTGAGGTTATTGCCCACTCCTCAAGAAAACGAAAATAAATTGACGGAGAAACAGAAATCGCGAATATCTTGTTTAGAGATAGTAGTAGTATTCTAAAAATATAGATTTATAGATCAGTGAGAAAGGATTACTCACCGGTGACGTCAAAGCTTTTTCGCTTGGTGGCGCTGCAGTCCAATCCGCTTCTAGGGAGGAAAAAAAATCTTAAATAATTTGAAAATATTTTCAAGCTTTTTTTTAAAATTCTGTGATATTACTTGAATAACCCCACAACTACTATTTTGCTGAAGTCCACAGGAGATGAAGGTAAAAAAAAAGCTTGCCTTTTAAAAAGTCTAAAATTTGTGTCAAGGAGTGGCAGCATTCAAGACGACATTTTGCGTTTTGCAGGCGAAGCGCGATATTCAAAAATTAAAAGTTTAGCTTATATAAATAAAAGTAAAGATTACAATGAAACGATTTTTTATTTCAAAAATCAATTTAATTTCAATTAATAAAAATTGTGTTCGAATTAAAAAAAAAGGTTTTTTTAAGTAAAATTACCAAGGAAATTTTATGCCACCTTGACACCATGAATTTAAATGGAAAAGTTGTTTTAAGCAAATATTAACCCATTAAACAAACGCAAATTGAAGTATCAGCGTAAAGTACCCACGAATCAAGGTTTCTTTTAATTGTAGCATTCAGTATCAGTTAGGTTTCTTTTGAGGACGAAGGCGAAATTTTGAGATAAAATGTCGATTTTGAGGAGTCATAATAGACCCTTACAGGCTCCTCAATTTTTGATAAAAAGATGCCTCGTGGATCAATTTAAAGAATAAAAAAATATTGACAGTGCAAAATATTACCCCCCCCCCCTTTTACATTTGATTGCCTAGGTTGAAAATAGTCGCACTAAAAAACTATTAATAATTTAGAGCAACAACGAAATTTAGAACCAATTAGAGGCACATAACGCAGCTTTTAGGGGTGATGTCGTGTACTCATCGTCCGTCGGGAATTCGGAGCATATTTAATGTTCACTCCCTACACAGAGTATTCTTCGTCCGATTTTTGGCTGCGCAGACCTTTTATACGTCAGCAGTTATTTCGGCATAATCCTGACCCTATCCAAGTACATTTCGCATGCAAGGCGACCGCTTTAACCGACTGGGCTCCCCAGCCCAAAAATTTGCTCTTGAAACCATTATCAAAGTATTGTACTAAAAATTAAAAAAAAAAATATGACGATGGCAATATGATGGAAAGCTTGCTTTTATCTTGAATCTAGCACGTGCTTGAATTCCACTTCACAAGTAATCTGTCATTTAATCGTGCGACCAGTTCGATTACAGCATGAAATATATTTAAGAAAAATACAACACTAAGCTGTTTTTTTTTATCTGAAAAGATAGCGCCGTATCTTATCTTGCTATAAAAATAGTACAAATACATTTGTCTTATAATCTTAGATGTAATAATCTCTACTACACTTCTCTTCATTATATCTTATACATAATCTACATTATCACATTAATCAATGGTAAAAAACGCAGTAGATTTATCTAGAATTTTTAAAACAAAAAGCGTTATCTAGAAATCCCACGCACCAACTAAAAGAGTGAACAGCGTGAGAATTTTGTTTGATTAGAATCAGAAAAAGCTTTATTGTTTTCCATCGGGTCATCCACATTTTTTTTCAATCCTGATTATCTCTGACAATAGTGGCACTTCACGAATAGTACCCTCTTAAGATTCTAACTTGAGATATAATCATAAAAATACTTTTATATAAATTTGCTTTGAAGTTATTAATTTTTGAAAAGTTTGGTTATTAGAAGTAAAGGTAAAAACATTACTTTTCAAAGGAAAATCCTTCGACGAAGAAAGTTTAAATTACAGAAAAGTTTGGGAGTTTCAGAAAGCAAATTAATCAAATGTTAACCCAAACTAGAACTACCACTCAGAAGGTTAAGCAAATTGGTCGAAGTGTAAACTTGTTAATTTAATTTCTTAAGTTTTTTAATCATTTGTACTTCTGTAGAAGATAGTTATGAATGGCTCCTTGATGCTTTAAATTTTAAAATTTAATGAAATTAGTATAAATTTAAAAATAAATTATGTGTGTTGTTGGAATACCTGATAACAAGGTGATGGCCGTTTATCCATCTGTACCTCTCAGCGGGATTGGATAGCGGAACAGAATTATGTTATTGTTAGGGTTCGTTTTTGCCGCATTAGAAAACATTGTGGAGGAAACTAAACAAACAAAGCGAAAAAGAAAAGTTTCACGTTTACATAAAACAGTCAGCGAATGTCTATTCTTCTACGTTATCTCTTAGAAAAAAAATTTACAGTTCTCTTTTTGTAACACATACAGCAAAGATCGCCGCGCCAGAATGCAGGTTACTTTATAAAGCAAGTTTAGATTCAATACCATGCGTTGTGGAATATTTAAAATGAAAGTTAAAAACCTAAGATTTAATAAAACATGTCGCAAAACTTTATTTTTTCTATAACTCAATACATTCTCTCTCGTGCTTCCCTCCAGTAAGCATAAATTTTGCTACAGATATACCTACCAAAAAATTTTAGGACTTAATTTTAAAAATTCAAAGATTGTCGTATAGAAAACTATCTAAAATTATTTTTATTTCCTGTGATATATATTATAGAGAAGAATAAAATTTATTTAGGAATTTTATTGTTGAACATTTCATCTTTTTTTATTTATTTTAAATTTGCAGAACCTATGTAGCACAATGAACAGAACTACCCATATCCACGCATGGTATTATTATGTTTCAAGGAAGTTGGGATTTTGAATTCGTTTTATGAATACAAATAATCAAAGATGAAAAGTTGCTTTTAAAAAGCTACTGTGTTAGTAAATTAAGAAAAAGTCGCTTACAGTTACATGTTATGAAAAGCAACTACAGTTACTTTTAGACATTTTTAAATTAAACGAAACCTTGAAATTCAAACCATCTAACCGTTTTTCAAAGATAAGATTAAAGAAAAAGGGACAAGCGGAAAAAAGTTGAAAACGAAAATTCAACGTTGTTAAAAGTTAAATTTTAAATAATTGAATTTAAGCCGATTGCTCAACTGCCGAAAATATCCGACGTGAGAAGTAACGGAAAAGAAACGAAATATTTCATAACCGATAAAAGTATCTAAGTTACAAGTATTTTCTGAAAAATGTAATGGCGTTATCTAAATAAAAAGTAATTGTTACAAGTAAGGCGTTACTCCAATTCTTGCAAACCCTTTTTTGAGATATACTTTGCTTAACACAAGAAACTTACCTTTTGAAACAATTAGTCAGTTGTATAATTTGACATGTTGATTGACTTTTGAATCGACGAAGGTAACAATTCACCCGACTGTGCTCAAATAAGCAGTCAAATATGACAAAAAGTAAAATGCAGAATAATGATGATGCACGTTGGTATTTGAGAAATCTGCTTTTTATCAATAGTGACGTCACATCATGATGAGCACAATGTACCAAAGGTTTAATATCTCGGAATTTACTGTAGACTAAAGGTGACAAAGAAGAATTTCTTAACGACCCTATTACTCTTATTTCCCTTACCCTATTTTTTGCTACTTTAATTCTTGTTGATGTTCTTATCGGTAAACAAGTAGGTTTGTAACAGTTACCGTCAGCTAGAACCGCTTCTACTTAAGATTTATATACTTTCGGAAAAAAAATAGCAAAACACACCCAGTTGTAATTTAAACTTTAAAGGACAAATCAAATTATATAATTAATTTTCTCTCTTAAATTAATAATATTTATCATCTGCTTAATTTATTTTCCAGTTCGAAGATTAATTATTGAAAATTGCTTTAGTAAAATCCCAGCATCCGTTCCAGCCACATTTGTCGTGTTTGGAAAATGTCGAAAACGCATTATGGCGCGAGCTTTTTATTTATTTAATATGTAAAATCCAGATATTTTCAAAAAAATTATTAATAACAAAAAAAAAAAACCAAGAAACTACCATAGAGATACAAAAACCGCGCTATCGCCCACCATCTAGAGGAGAAACGTAATGGTGAAGCCAGAGTGAAATTTTTGCCGAAGCATCATGGTGGCGATTGGCGCAATAAAAATCAGTACTAAAATTGCGTTTTTTTTAGAATCATGATTGTTGAGTTGATTCTAGTTGATATGTGCAAATATTTAGAATTTCTTTTTGTGAGTATCACAAATAATATAATTAAGTAACAGAAAATTTGCATAGTTTTTTTTAAAAATTGATTTTATATTCATCGTTAAGCCTAACCAAACATAAAATGTCATTCAAAATTGAGTCTGACATTAAAATTATTTCACTGAATAGAAACAGAACTACCCCAAAAATGATCCTGATTCATGAATCATAAATGGGTCTTTAAAGTCATACCTTCTTCATATACCTTTTGTACCAGACGGATGATTTTGGAAAGCGGGGAGGGGTGGGAGGTACGGACGAATTGACGGCTAACGTGTCAGTATTTCAATAACTACCTGTTCATATGTTGAAAAATTCTTTCGAATTAAAAAAAAAAACAGGAAAAAAATAAGCTAAAAAGGTTTGGGGTAATAAAATAGCTGTACTTTCTACGAAATTATAGTAATTAAGTAAGCCTTTTAGGTTGATTAAACTGCCGTACAAAGTTAACTAAAACTGTCCGAAAATAATTTTAAAGAGTTCAGTGCTGCATAGGTTAGGTTTGAATTATCGTCGCACTAGAGCTACACGAGGGCTATTGGCGACGGGCGTCGAATTTTAGAACCACACAGTGCTGCATAGGAAAAGAGCATCAATTACAACGCTCAAAACAATTAGGGGAGCACTTTACGTGGATTTGTTACCTAACAGTGTCAACTTTTTATTTCTTATTCTAAAAATCCCAAATTTGTGAAATAGATTCATTATGCATCCAGAATGAAATGGTAAAAAACAGAGGGGGAAACTCAAACTTTTTAAACTAAAATTTAAGGGAAAAATTGGAATCATACTTTTAAATAAATTATAACAATACTTTTTTCAAAAGTTTATTCGTTAAAAATAGTTAAAATCAATTTTTAAACATCTAAAAAATGCATGCATGAAGAATGAGAGTCGATTTATATGCTAAAATTATTTCAGAGTGAATTTTATTTTACCATGTTTTTCTTATTTTCATTTACTTTAAACTAAGATTATTTAATTATTCAAAAAGAGATGATTCTTCCATCTAATGATACATAAGAGATTAAATTAGTCGGAAAAAAAAATGTAAACTGATGAATCCAAATGGAATCATTGGGTTTGAAGGGTTTAAACCATGCGCTCCCCTAATTGTTGTGAGCAGTGTACTATTAATAATCATCTATAATAATAAAAGGAAGAGTCTGTCTGTCTGTGGATCGCAAAAGACCTACTTAGACTGCTCTAATAAATTCGAAATTTTTAATATAGATTACTTTTAATACCTACGTGTGCACCTGAGGCTTAGAATTTTCATATTTGATTGTGATTTTTAATTAATATAATTAGTTTTAATAAAACGTCATCCACGTGGGATTGTGGGACCATAACAGGGCTTGAAAATACATGGACCGGGCCGAAACGGGGGCTTGACGCCATCCTCTATTAGTTTGATTGATTGAGTTTGGTTGAGTTATGCGCTTGACCTAAGGCTGCTTCATCCTCTATTGGTGTTTGCTTGTTTAAGTGCACATGCGCCAACACGAATTTAATTTTGTTTTGAAGGGTATTTTCACAAGTAAGCATGCCTCTAAAAGGAAGAAATGCGAAGTTAACGGGTTTCCAGTAAGGCGGGACCATACTGCCAGTAACTTATATATAAAATAAAAATTTTGAGCTAAAATAACCTCAAAATGGATTGTTGCTTTTTTTGTAAATGCTTAAACCTTTTAAAATATTTCAAAATAAATATGGCTCTTTTTCAAAAATGTAGCTCTTTTGGTTTAATATTTTATTAAAAAGACTAATGTTTGAAGAGATTTTTAATCTCAGGGTGTTCTAAAACTTATTCTGCAGTAAGGTTATACTCAGAATGGATCAAGATTACCTAACTACATTAGGAAAGGTTGAATTATCGTCGCACTAGAGCTTCTCGTGCAACTGCATAAGAAACAGTATAGTACTTATGCGCGGAAAACAATTATTTTTTTCGGTTCGTTATTGTGCGGAAAAGTTTCCATTGGTAAAGACATGAAAAATGCACTAATTATTTCTTTTATTACTTTATCTTCCGTTAGCGCAATGCCATCAAATTTGGCAAAAAATTGTCAAAAACTCTAATTTTTATATTTTTAAAAACATTGTTTTAATTGCGTTCCTATATCATGAAATGACTACTAAAAGTACACTCTTAAAACAAACGAGTAAATCCACTCCAGTAGGAGAAGTGCATTTTCGACACTGGAAAGGAGTGAATAGTAACTCAGACTGAGTTAATAGCGAGTTAAAATCACTCGTTTGGAGTGATCCTGTCGGAGGTTTAACACACAAAGGATCCACTCCAAGAGAAGTGCATTTTCAAGACTGGAGGAGTGAAAATTACTCAGACTGGGTTAAAATCGCTCGTTCGTTTTAAGAGTGTCGCAAAATCAATATATATGCACAAAAGTAACAAAAAATTAATGTTTTTAAGTACGTTTGGTAATTAATTCATGATATAGGAACGCAATTAAAAACATCTCTCGTGTTTAAAATCAACGTTTCTTGTACTAAAAATAATTACATTTTTTGGACTTTTGTGCATATATAATATTGATTTTGCGTACTTTTAGTAGTCAATTCATGATATAGGAACGCAATTTAAAACATGTTAAGAAATATGTAAAAATTACTGTTTTTGACAATTTTTAACCAACTTTGATGGCATTGCGCGAACGGAAGATAAATTAATAAAAAAAATAATTAGTGCATTTTTCATATCTTTACCGATGGCAACTTTTCCGCAATATAGCGTTCGAAATAAAATAAAAAGTATTTTTCGGCCCACCCTAATACTTATATTTACATTAGTAATGGGATGTTGATATTTTAAACCATAGTCAAAGTAGCAGTCATGGAACATATCCAATGCTTTTTGCCATATTACATGTAATTTTTCGTATTTTTTAAAAAATCAAGTATAATAAAATCATAAGTTAGGCCTAACTTACCTTAAAGGTTCAACAGAAGGTGATGATCGAATAAAGGAAATAAAAATTGAAATTCGATAAAGTTTAAAATAGTAATAAGGGATATCTTATCTTAAGATGAACTTTGAACGCATTGATTTTTTGTTTTGTATTCAACAAACTTTTGAAGAAAATGGTTTGCTTTATCTTCGTATTGATATCGATAGTTGTAACTGGCTTTTTCTTGGAAAGATAACAGAGATATGGTTGTAATATCATAACGGATATTAGAATCTCAATAGATCTCATAAATGAACAAAAAGATAGCCAATTATGTATGAGTAATCTCACTATTAAATTATTACTTTTTTGTTGCAAATTGTTTATAGTAGGTGGTTCAAATTGATTAAAAGGGACCACTATAGGTCAGTTATTTTTAAAGACCGAATGTACAGCTTAGAGTTCGTTTTGAACGGCTCTTGGAACAAGGCTATCAAAGCGTCACCAAAAACTACGAAGTTGGTCCCCTTAAAGGAATTGGCGTATTACAAATTTTACGAATATTTTTTAAAGAATTGTTATCAAAAAAGCCATATTTTCATTTTAAAACAACTTAAAAATCGCCAGGAAACATACTTTTGTAGAATTTACAAAAAATGATTAACTTTTTAAAATATGTTTATCTTAACTCAGTACTGACCTTGGCTTAAAAGAAATTGAGGTTATCATTTGACATACAATTTTCTTTCGCCGAGCGAAACACTGGTTTTGAATTGGATAAACTTATTAAAAAATAATTTGCCTATTATTTGGTTTGGTTCATTTTTTACACTGAACTCTATGACCTTCAAAATTATAACAAAGGCCCTCGCCAGATAAGACGGTGAAAAATGCCCCCATTCCAATCGGGCTAATTTTTTTTCTGAAAATACCTCATAGTATGGACAATTTTTCAGCCAAGTTTCAGCTCTAAAATCTGACGCATTTTTGAGTAAAAAATTAAAGTTTTTTCTTTTTAAATTGATTATTTCCTGAATATATTTGATAAATCCAAAAAAACTGCTCATGAGTTTTTAGATATCATTGAGTAGTATTCTTAGAAAAATCCGCTCCTAAATCTGATCGAGCGATCATTAGTAAAAATGCGATTTTATTTTTCAAAAAAAAAAAAAAAATCATGCAAAAATCGCTTGGTACACCTTAGGTTTTTGTCTTTACATGTTCCTCTATTATCAATCTATAATATACATTTTTTTCAGATTTTTTAAAATATTGGATGATAGCTAAAGAAAATAATTCTTAAAGCCTGATTTTTTGCTCTAAAATCCATAGATTTAGAAATAGCATGCCCATCGATTGCGCAATCCCGTACAACGCAATGATGCGTGATGAATCCACATTCCGTCGTTTTCGCAATGCATCACAGGATACTGGTTCACAAAAATGGTTTTCACAAAACTGCATTTTTAACTTGCTTCTTTTATGAATATATACCTCATGCCTTACAGAAATTATCAATACGCATGCAGCTATAAAATTATGCTAGCGAAACTTGTAAAAAGTTTTAATTAGTTAATATTGAATATATATTTTTTATTAGTCGAATTATCTCATGGTGCCATCTGGTGGCATATGGCATGCCGTGTGCTAGAGCTTGCGAACTGCCTTACGATATACTTGTTAACAAATGGCTTCACCTTTCCCCCTAGGAGCAGATCTGCTACTTTCTAAATCTATGCTAAAATCCTGAAACAAAAAGTCAACAAAAAAACAGTTAAAACAATATGCGATCGAATGCTTATTTTTTTTATTTGTATAGGCACTCGTACCTTTTATTTAAGGACTCTAGTACCTATCTTTACCTAGACCAGGGGTTCCCAACCAAATTTTCTCGCGGACCCCTCCTCGAGCCGTTATTGTGACAAGGACCCCCATAAATTCTTAATAAATTCTAAAATTAAACAGTGAGAGCCAAATTAAGAATCTTTTTACATTGTATATGTTTCTTCAGTTGCAGAAATTATACTCCATCAGTTATACAATTAGTTTTAATTTTCAGTTATTAAACACATTAGTCAAATCTGTAGTCTGAGCCCATTATTTCTGAAAGGTTCCAAAAGGGAAACTTTCACTCTAAAATCCGACCGCATGTCGAGCCGATTCCTGTATTTGTTTTTCATGAAACACATGGAAGAAAATGCTTTCATCGATATGCGGTTGCAAATGGAAGGATCTTTTTCATTGCCTTATCTCCAAGTTTCTTGTAGTCCTTGTGGGCTAATGCCCAGAAGTCTGTAATTTTATCACCGATGACTTGTTTTTATTCTAATTGCATTTTGCGGACCCCTCTGGCATAGCTCGCGGATCCCTGGGATTCACAGACCAACTGTTGGAACTAGACTTTTAAGCATTCAAGTTTTTATTTTTCACTATATTTTTTATCTGACTAGATTAGATATAAATTTATAGAATAGAGAAAAATATTTTTCCCTAATAGGACTTAATTCCAACCGAAAGGGTTAAATAGAATATATAACGACATAATACACATAAATTATCTATTTTAAAACTATAATAAACTATATTTTAATGCGTTAATGGTTCATCACATTATTTAAAATTATTCTTCACCGCTTAATGCAGAAATTTAGTAAGTCGAAATTTTGTTAATAAGGGCTCCACAATATTATTGTAAAATAAGAAAGTTATATTAATACTCCTTGCTGATTCAAACCGTTTTGAAATTTTTGTCGAACTATAAGAGAAGTCAATCGAGAATATTTTTTGAGAATTAGGGGGACAAAGTTAAGGAAATAAGTGTTTTTTGCTTACTATCTTCAAAAATTAAACACTAGAGTGCAAGGACGCTACACACCACTTTGACAACTGTTCTTTCTTTATATTGTCGTATAAAATAGTTTGATTTATTTAAGAATCACTGGTTTTAAGTTTGCTTTCTTTATATAAAAAAGTACAATCAGTACTAATTTTTATAGTTTTCAGAACTCAGAATTATAATGATAGTTTTTACTTATGAAAATCTTTTACAGGCTAGTATAAGAACAATTTTCAAGAATTTTAACTTCCTCATATAAAATATTTAAATTTTTTCGTTATGATTTCAAGATATCTTAATCGATAGAGTACAATTAATTCACCTTAATATCACTAATTAATATTTATTCTCATTAAAAATAGAAATAAAATAGCCAAAGACGATCTTTAAATGTATCTAAACTTTTAAAGCGGAAATTTAACCGAATTCATAAATTTTCTTTCGCACAGATTTAATTAAGTCTTAAGCGTTTGCAAAACGTCTTTGAAAATTGAAGAAAAATGATTATTTTTTTTTGCTCTAAAATCTTATAACATCCTTTAACTTTATATTTTGAAAATAAAAAAAAACTGTTTCCATTTAAAAAAGACTGCTCGCTGTCGTTTTCTTAATAAACAGCTTTTGGTGGCAATGATTTCTCATTTTCATTAATTTTCTTTTGCAAATTCATTTAATTTTCTTTATTGTCTTCGCAATTGATTAGCAATTGAAAGAATAAACATATTAAGTAAATTGAAGCTCAAAAAACAGAAGCGACACTGATCATAATATTGTCATTCTTTAAATTTTTTTAGAAGAAGTATTTACAAATTTGGGACAAATAATTTATTATTTGTATTTTGAAGCCTATATACATTTATACGCTGAAAATACATTAAAAATGAGCCGCTTATTTATTCGTTCTGTGAAAGGGGGTGACGGTCAAACGGACATAGTCTTTATAAATGCTTTCACTTTTTTACGTTATAAACGTAGTGTGGGAGCTAAAAATTATTCTATTTAATGGGTTTCGATGTAACATTGTAAATTATATCAATATACATATTTACATCTACTATTACTATGCAAAAAGTATCTTTTACCTGTGTTAACAGCAGGAGGCTTACATTTATCCTTACTCGTCATTTTACCTCGAGTGACAAGGCAACAACTGCCTTACAACAAACTATTTTTTTTTGCGACAGATGTCAACTCGCCCAACCCTTTCCTCTCCCCAAAAAGATCGCAGACGAGAATAAAAAAGAAAGAATCTTTAATCACGATTTAGAGACGTGCCGCACTCAATCCCAGGCAATCTGCTTGATGCCTTTGAAAATGCGAAGCCACTATAAATAAGTCTCACGCAGACGCTTGCCAAGCTAACCATCAACAATGCGCTTTTCGAAAATAGAAAGAGTTTCGTTGAGATTTTTATGTTTTCCCCCTACAAACAAAGGAACGTATTTCAATTAGAAGTATACATTAAAATAAGAAAGACCCATTCATAGAATTTGCTTGCTAACAATGTGACTGAAATTTGATTGGAGCTTACAGTCCATTGCTTGCTGAAAGTTAATACAAACATTCATATTAGAAGTCAGATTTGAACTTATAGCCTTATAGGTAGAGCTTTGAGAAAAAGGTCCCACCCCTTTAGCTCATTAACGATCGAATAAATTTCAAGAAAACTTTCATAAAAGTGACAATTTATTGCATCTCTAAATTATATAAAAATATGTGTATGAACAATAGATGCATACAATTTAATTTTTCAATTGCTTTTAGCTTGAATTTTTTTTTAAAAAGTTAATAATATCGGTATTTTAATTGGTTAAGTTAGTTTTAATCATGTTGGGCAAGGGAATTCTGAAAACTCTTGTCCTGAAATATCAAGGGAACGAGAAATAGAGGGTGAAACCTCATCCCGTCATTTTCAAGGGAGCGAGAAGGAAGAGGTTAAACAGCTCGATTCATTTTGGAAGTTTATTTTAAATTATCGTCGTACAAGAGCTATGCGAGGGTTATTGGCAACGGGCGCCATAATTTGAAACCACAGTCAGGTGATGAGCCGACATCTGAATAGGTATCCGGAGCAACCGTTAAGTGGGACATCGTACGCAGCATCGGGACTTTGGAGCATATTTAACATGCACTCATTTTACACGGGGTATTATTCGTCGGATATTTTTGGCGGCACGGTCCGTTTATAGGTCGGCAGTTATTTTGGAGATGCCCCGACCCGAACCTGGGACCTTCCGCATGCAAGGCGAACGCCTAACCGACTGGGCTCCCCAGCCTCCGTTTTGGAATATTTTCGTATTTCGTTGATCAACAATTTAATTGCACGAAAAAAAAAGCATACGATTAGTTTTATATTTAAATTAAAGCAAGTTTATATTTCCAATATAAAATGCAATTTTCATTGCCTGAAAATATCCAGTACTACCAAAATCTCATACATAGATTTTTTAAACTTAATTTGCCGACATTACTTGCAGAGATATTCAATCACATCAATATTAGGGAGTCACCATATTGTAAATTATTGTTTGCTTTATTTTAATTTTTTAACTAACTTTTACTTTATTCCAATCTCTCCACTGGTCAGCACCCCATCAGGATGTATAAGCGCAATGACGTCATCATTTTTATATGGATGTCCGATTGAACCTCGGCCTTTTTTTTACGTAGTACAAACTATGCGTCCGTATATAAATGTCCTTCAATATTTCTATTTTTTTCCAGCATAAACAGCAAAAAGCAACGATCTCTAGAATTACGTCATTAGTAACTACTAGATTAAATTTGCCCCAAAGTTAAAACAACAAAAATATTTTAATTAAAAAAATCAAGGAATAATGTCCATGTCCAAATTGCAATATTACTTATTAAATTCTTCAGCTTTTAGTACTTATACTTAATTTTCGCGCATTAAAATTTCTGACAAATTAAAAATTGTTAAATTTCAAGCTTGCAATAATGCGCAATGCTTTTCAATGAGGAAATCGGCTCACGTTTTGCCTTCTTAGACCAGTTAGTGTTCAAATTTCCAAAAAAAAGCTTCTTAACCTTCTAAATCAAATGACTATAAGGTTTTCCAGCAATAGCACGCATAACTTTTAAAAATTTATAATTTTACTAATTTAAAAATTTTAAAACCGAGCTTTCATTTATAATCAACTGCTAAAGAAATAAAATGTAAAGCAATTAACTTTTCAGTTAAAATTTAAATTTTAAACTCATGCAGTGAAAACAAGATTAAACTTTGACCAAACTGCATATCCCTCAGGTAACGCCAGCAGTATAAAAGGAATAAGCCCCGAAATTTAGAGTCTGTACCTCTAATAGTTTTGAGTGAGCGTTGATGCGTAAATCAGTCTGTGAATCAGAGCGTCTTCCTTTATTATATACAGATAAGCAAACAATATTTCTTCTTTTAAAAGTAAAGTGACGTAAAATTCTACACTGTAAAAAATTTGGCTTGAATTTACTAACGATTACTTAGTAACTTTACAGGTTTTCACCATTTACTAGAAAATCATCTGTAACCTAAAGAAACTACTGTAGTAATACTAAACAATACTAAGTAAATTGATGTAACGCTTACAGCGCCCCCTGGCTATCTTTTCTAGAGATTATGACGAATCGATATCGCAACGATAAAAAACCTAAAAACGTGTTTTTTTTTTATTTTAGTATATAAAAACTACGTTAAATTATTTCGAAAACTTCATATCCGAAAAAAAAAAATGAATCTTAAAATTTCTTAATCAATAACATAAAACGCCTTTAACGATCAAGATTTTAACCTCTTTATTTACACGCAACCAAAATGCAAGTCCCCGATAGCAGAGAGGACTAACGCGCTGTTCCACGGATCCCGATAATCTTGGGTTCTGTCCTCGGGAAGTTCGAAATAAAACCTGACTAACAGAAAAATTAGTGGCGCCCTCTGGTTTTAAACTTTTGTAACCAGTTTACTACCAGTTTCTTTGTAAACATACAAGAAAATCCCCTGTAAAATCTACTAATTTTTCTTAGTATAACTTACTAAGCTTTAATTAGTAATAGATACACATATTTCTTATGTAACATTACTAAAAAAACTTATGGAAGCTGAGTTTCCTAGAGAATTCTTAGTAACCTTACAGATATTTTTTTAGAGTGTATGCAGTTTGCATTTTTGATACATCTTTGATCTTTTCAAGGGCATTGATGCTATTGTAGAAAACGACACAATGGAGAACGAGATAGAAGAAAATGCATACATTTGCATTTTCTATTATCTCTTATTAAAATTAAAAACTTAACTTTTTATGATTATTTTTTTACTTTTAAAAAAGAAAAGATCGATTCGATTCGTTGTCAATAAAATACTATTGAACTTTTTTATTTTTTGAAAAACAACACAAGTGCAAAAAAAATGTTTCTCCAATTATTAGAAGTTGTGTTGAAACACAAAAATTGTGTTGCGACCCATTGGTTATATATCGTAATTATGTTGCTTGTACCGGGATCACAGAAGAGAATTTTGAAGAATTCAAGATCGTCGTAAAATTTGATATATTAAAGATGATTCTTTTCAACAAAGGTTTTGGAAAAGACTTAAAAAAGTTGCTTGTGACATTTAAAAAAGATAGTAGCGATAACTGAGACTTATTTTATTTTGAAATCGCAAGATTGTAGGATTTAGTTGCATTTTGTGACTAGTGACTGTTAATTTCGAATCCTGCTTTATGCCTTCATGCAGGAGACAAAATTAATTTTTTTTTGTGATAGGACATAAATGCAGACATGCAAGTTTTTTACCCTTAAAAAACCATTTCTAAACACAAGTTTATGCTTCTCTCTATTAGAAGTTGTGTTGAAACACAAAAATTGTGTTGCGACCCATTGGTTATGTATCGTAATTATGTTGCTTGTACCGGGATCACAGAAGAGAATTTTGAAGAATTCAAGATCGTCGTAAAATTTGATATATTAAAGATGATTCTTTTCAACAAAGGTTTTGGAAAAGACTTAAAAAAGTTGCTTGTGACATTTAAAAAAGATAGTAGCGATAACTGAGACTTATTTTATTTTGAAATCGCAAGATTGTAGGATTTAGTTGCATTTTGTGACTAGTGACTGTTAATTTCGAATCCTGCTTTATGCCTTCATGCAGGAGAAAAAATTAATTTTTTTTTGTGATAGGACATAAATGCAGACATGCAAGTTTTTTACCCTTAAAAAACCATTTCTAAACACAAGTTTATGCTTCTCTCTTAAAACAAACGTGCGATTTTAACTCAGTCTGAGTTAATTTTCACTCTTTTCTAGTGTCAAAAATGCACTTCCCCTATAGGTGTGCATTTCATTCTTGTTTTTTAAAACCTCCGACAGGAATACTCCAAACGAGTGATTTTAACTCAAGTCTTAGTTCATTTTCACTGCTATCCAGTTTCGAAAATGCACTTATCCTTTCGGAGTGGATTTCACTCTTTTGTTTTACAAATACACATTTTATTTATTTATTAATTATTTATTAATTATTATATATTATATTATTTTATTTATTAATTTTTATACAAAAAGTGAACCTGTGAAATTATTAAAACAAAACTCAATAATTTTTAAAATAAAAACTATGGAAAATAACAAAAAACGGTAAAGACAGTTTGTTAAATACATTTTCCTGTTTATAAAAATGCTAAATTTTTGTTTGTCAAAAATTTCATTTTTTAAAATTTTAACAGAAATAAGAAACATCACTTTTTTACACATTTTACTTTTTAAAAAAATAAATAATGATAATTTAAAACCTTTGACTATCTAAAAGTGTAAGTATATTTAGTATACATTTACGGAAAAAAATTATATTGATATTTGCAATATAAAAAAAAAAGTTGATAGTGTCCCATACCCCCTTAAGGGGGGATCATAGTTAACAAAAACCAAAAAATCGAATTTTTGAAAACAGTATTTTCTGATAGATGGTAGCCCAATCCATCGAATAAGACCAATTTTGTATCGATCGGTTAATTATTTCTTATAAAAATTAAAATTATAAAAATAAACAAATGTGCCTCGCCTCCTTTGAATTACTAATTGTATGCTTGTATTATTTATGTATTACATTATAAAATATGATTTTTTTGTGTTGATATTTGAAAACTATTCACTAACTCAATGTAAAAAAAAATTCCTGACGATTTACATGAAATTCGGTTAACAAGAAATGTTTCGGTGGTCATTTCGAGTTCGTGTTAACGGGATCGACTGCATTCGTTTTTCGCGTTTTTCTCAAAACTATAATTTTCAACACTTAGGTACACTTTTCTCCAAATCTATTGAATATTTTTTAATAATTTTTTTTGTGTGTTATAAAACTATTTTAGATCTATTTAAGTCACCTAATTTAGTCTTACAAATTTAAAAAAATATTTTATTATTTTACACTTTTCCTCGTTGAAAATCAGATTTTTTATGAATGTCGAATATAATGCTTCTAAAATAAAATTTAAAAATTATTCTAGGCAAAAAAAATAGGTGACTTAATTAGATCTAAAATGGTTTTATAACACACAAAAGAAATTATTAAGAAATATTTAATAGATTAGGAGAAAAGTGTACCGAAAAAATACTTGTATTTTTGAAAATTCGTAATTGTATGTTTCAAAAGATGTCTTTTTTCAAAAATAATAATCTTTAAAAGTAAGATTCTTAGGTGTAAATATAATAATAAAAGTACAATTTATAATTTGGTACAAATTTTTTTATTGTACCATAATTTTTAAATGATTTAGAGCCTTTCGAAATCAATACTAAGAATTGGTCATTTTTGCTGTCGCTAACTATGATCCCCCCTTAAGAAGAAAAATAAGAGATATTAGAAGAGATAGTAAGAAAATAAAACTTACTTTTAGGTGTCTCCGACATCCCGATCGAATGGGTCTGAGGTGACAAGACAGGAAAAACTCGTGCTGTGAAATAAATAAACTCATGCTGATGAGTCGGTTCAAAAAGTATATATATACACTGTGAAAAGTTTACTCTGTATGTTGTTATCAAAGGTACACAATATGGAAATTTATTGCTATGTGTCAAGTATAATATTTCTTGATTAAACCAAAACCGTGCACGCAAACAGCATCAGATAAGATACCACGTGCCATCGGTCGGGATGAACTATTTGTGGCAAGTCTTCAAAGTGTTTATCATTTAACTTCTCATGCATCTTCAACATGAAAGCTACGATAAAGCAGGACACTTTTATAAAATTAATTTACAATCAAGCAAATATGTATCTAACCGATTTCTATTTTTATCTTGTTTTTAAATCAGCATTTACTTTAACAGTTGAGCTTTCTTACAAAAAATTTAGTTGTTTTAGATATGAAATCTTGATAAAGAACTTCTTCAATACATAAGATAAGAGTTTCTTTTGTATTGAAGAAGTTCTTGTAGACTTTCTTGTTATTTCAAGGCATAAGTTGAGGAATCGCTTTATCACGTTCTAAATAAATTAATGGAAGTTTAGGCCTTAACTAAGAATATGCAGTTTTTGTGGCTATAAATACACTAACAAAGCCTTCTGTAATGCTTTGTTAATTTATTGTTATTAACCCTCCAATCATTAGACCCAGCTTTGTGCTCTTTCTTACAATAATCTTCAAATGTTAAAATTTACAAATTTTTATGCATATCTTTACATCTGGAAATTTTTTAAGATCATCTCTTTCAAAAAAAAATCTTATTCTAACTTTTTAAAAAATATATTTTATTTGAAATAAATTAAATTTAAAATTTATGCCATGGAAACAGCCATACATATTTGCCTATTTCCTGGCCGTTCGGGAAGAAATCCTTTTTTTTTGTAGGCTGTCTTATAGTTGGTCGATTGGTAGTGATTATAGATTAGTTAACGGTTTTGTTAGGTCTGAAATTGCGTTACAGTATTATTGCGTTTATATGGATGAGAAATCATCTTACAATTTATGAAGCAAAGTTTCTGTATTATTTTGGTAACATTTAATTTTGGTAATTAATCTTCGAGGTTATTATTTATAGAAATGAAAACACTACAAAATCAGTAAAAAAAATCTTTAATTTTCAAGGGATTGTTAAATGGAATTGTATCGGGATTAGCAGTGAATAATTTAAGCAACTGTTGTGATATTTTTGAAGAGAAGTTGGTTGGGTTTGAATTATCTTCGCACTAGATCTACACGACGGCTATTGGCGAAGGGCGTCGTATTTTAGAACCACATTCAAGTGACGAGACAACACCTGAATAGGCACCCAATGCAACCGTTAAGGGCGACTACGTACGTAGCGTTAGGACTTTGAAGGATATTTAACGTGCACTCCCTTACACGGGGTACAACTGGTAGCTTGGTTTATGAAGGATACCCCTCAGACACTGAACCGCTGAAATTGTAAACTAATAAGTACACAAAGTGCGACAGAGTGTTTGAATATGCAGTCTATTACGCAAATTCTGCAAAAAGTTTGAGATAATTTAAGGGTTTTTTTCTATTTTATTCTTTCTTTGCTTCTATTCTTTTGTGAACCCTTTTTAAACCGATGAATTTGACTGAGTCAATTTAATTTTTTTAATGCACAAATTTCTATTGTCATTGCAATTTATAGTGTCTCTTGATGAAATATGAGCATGCAGAAATTTCATCGCCGCGTAGTACGGATAGCAAGGAACAGACACGGAATCTGCGGACACACTACTCGTTTTCGATTTCTCCATTATTTTAAGATTTGAAGAGTACAAGGGAAAAACCACTTGATTTCGTAGAAGGCTTTCCTCAACCGTCCTCTTTGGCAATGATAGCGAAAAATTGCCTAAACTGGTATAAAGAAACCAGTTACTCGCTTTGTTTTCTTTCGCGTCAACCCTGATTTACGCCAAAGATCAGTGGACACAGGTAACACGTTTGTACCGTAAATGAAGAAATGAAGGAAAAACCAGGTTTCCTGTCGCTAATGTCCGCCAAGCAGACGCATAAGGTAGGACTACTTAAAAATCAAGTGGTTCTTCCCGTGTACTCTTCATTTGTCAAATACTAGGATCATCAATTGCAGAGTACACTGTTAAAACCCCTTCATCGCCTTGGAATCTGTCCGTGTTAAGGTCTGCTTGGCGAGTGATAGCGATCGGGAAAATGCCTCTCCCTTGGTTCTTCTTAAGTGGTTCAAAGACTTGTATTGTGTGAATCTCGTTCATAGAGATAATGAACCCGTTCGCCGCTTGATAAGCACCAAGGCAAAACTGATTTCTTCACGCCAGTTTAGTATATTTCCGCCAATCAGACCTCATGTCGACAGATTCCCAGGGTATGAAAGGGTTCTTCCCTTTGTGCTCTTAAATTGCGATTTTTTTTATAATCCAATAACTGGCAAATCTAATGCAGCAGTAATCGACCGTTACACTGCTTCTTTTAAAATTCTTCCTCTGTAACTATTTGAAATTCATTTATGTAACTCGAGATGCATTTTACTTAGTTCCAAAGCGCCGAACGTGGTAGTTGATATCCCACAAAACTGCTTTTGAAGAGGAAGAAGACCTGCATTCAGGACCTGTTCTAGGAGAGACTTAGACTATAGGCATAACCTATTTTGGGGGCACCTTTATGTTACGCATGATTTCCAGTAATGATGGTGCTGTATGACCTTTATATCAAATTTTTGCTGCAATTTTATATGCCTCCTTATAAACACCAGGGCCGGATTTAAAGATTTGCCGCTTGTAGGCTACTATCGATGTGCCGCCAGATAAAGTTTTCCTGACTATTTTTTTCTTTCTACATATTAGAATCATCTATGTACACTCTAAATCGAAAGCGAATAATAGGTGAATTTTTTAAACTGCTCTAATATTTGTCTTTCAACTTCCAAATTAGGGGAAGAGAGTGCAAATGCCCTCGCAGCTACCATGTTTACTACTAAATATTAGTACCATATATACGTTTACGGTATATACGCATGCATGTAAACTATTTGTTATATTTCTTAATAGTATTCGTATCTTTATAATAATTTTTTATGCCGAATGCCGCTTTAAATGTTCATAAAATTTGCCGCCCCAAAAAATTTGCCGCTCTAGGCTATAGCCTACTTAGCCGATTTCGAAATTCGGCCCTGATAAACACCGATCAAAACTATCACATTTGGTCAATCTCTTAGTCAAAATCGAGCAGAAAAACAAGGGGGGGGGGGGGGGGGCATTAGATTTTTCAAAAATTTACTGATATTTAGGAGAATTACTGCATTAGCATGATAGACACTGAAATTTAGGGGCCTTAAAAATTTGGGGCCCTATGCCAGGGCCTAACGGGCGTTATGCAAGAACAGGCCCTGCCTGCAATGGTTTTTATGTTTACATCTATACAAAAACAAGCAAGAGATAACACTCGCAATGTGTTCCAAACTGTTGTAAATAAGAGAAAAACAAGTTGGTTTGTTACAGAATCTGTCACTTACACCGCTTCCACACAATATTTTACGCTCAACAGGAAACACACTCTAACACCTCAAAAAGAAATTCACCAAACAGGGCCTTTTGCTAGTTCTAGTTCAAACTTTTATAAGCAAAAATCAATAATTTTCTTTAATCTTCTTTTGCAGATTTGATAATTAATCTTTATCTTAGAAGAATAGTGATGGATATTCTTCGAAGATAAATATTAATTATCAAATCTGCAAAAGAAGATTAAAGAAAATTATTGATTTTTGCTTTTAAAGTTTGAACTAGAACTTTTAATAAATAACTTTTTGCAGTCACAAGTTCACATTTCCCCGAAAAATAAATTACTAAAATAAACAACAATCCAAATTGAATTATTACACAAAAATAAATATTTTTTTAAGAATTTTATTTTTATTTTAAATAAAGTTTCTCGTTCGTTTGATGTTGTGGCAACAGTGAAAATATTGAATAAAAATGGAATTTGCATGTGATTTCAATGTAGATTAAATTTTTAGTTATTTAAATTTTAAATAAATTTCTAATTAAATTTTTAAAATTAAATTTGGAATGTTGCCCAAACTGATTTTTTGCTTCAAAATGACGTATCCCACTTGTTTCGTTTACGAATAGAATGCGTAACAGGGATCTAAAACTGATGGTGATGACGGCAAGGTGATGGTAAGATGACTCATAGGGCTGCATGCTCGCGCGAAAAGACTTGTGAAACTCGCGCTAATTTTCTCGCTCGTGGACAGAAGCCTTTAACCCTCTAATGCATGAATTTTTATTTTCATCCCAATTTTTTTTTTGTATTTTTAATACTCGCACATTATGTGAAAAATACTAAAAAAAATTAACTGCATTAGAATTTAAATAATTTCAATTTTTAAAATATTTTCCATATGACAAAAACCAACTGCAAAATTCCAATTCTGATAATAATGACTAGAAAACTACTAAAATTATTTCAATATAACCTTTCTTAACTATGATTAATTTTTCAAAACAATTTATTAGTACTTACTAATATTATTTTATTCTTTGAATACTGCCAAAAACGTAATTTCACAAAAGTTAATAACCTCACTCTTTAATTTTGAATACACTTTTACTACTGTCATCTATGAGGATTATTAGTAACTAAAACTTTAAAATGAAATGAAATAGATGAAAAAACACAGATTTGTCTAGGAGGAACTCTACTTTTATAGAATAAAGTGGATTATGTTACTTGTTACCAAACGGTAACAGTATGCATTAGAGGGTTAATATGGGAAAATTGGTAATAATGCTTAAATAACAATTTATTAAAACGTCGATGATGTTTAAGCTTATTTATATAGACTATCTCCATCAGAATAATATCTTAGGTTCCCCATCATCTCGAGAGTTAATATTATTTGACTTGATACTAAGATGAGATATTTTAAACTGGCTGTATTTATATATCCGGTTCTTTTTTTGCGTTTTAACAATGCCATGTCATGTCATACTTTACAATTTTGAAATCTACTTAAAAAATCACGATGTCTCTTTTACTATACACTACGTTGCAGTCTGATAAAACAATTTCTTAACAATGGATTATTTAACTTTGGAAGCTATTCTCGAATCGCATATAAGATACTAAAATGTATTCGAATCAGGATTGCAGTACATTAAAAGCAGTAAAAATTAATAATCTGACAATAGTTTAGAGTAAATATGAAAATAACTTACCAAATTTTTTCTGTAATATACACAACCAAGTGGGAGAAATTTTAAAAGTTGGTTGGTTGATATACATATATTTTCAGGCTTGTGTGCTTGCTCAGAGAGCCGCTTATAAACCTTCGTCAAGTAAGACAGTCACAACACACACACTCACACATATACGTGACAGATGCTGCCATCTATCACGCGCCACCTCCACAATTTAGACATGTCCCTGAAGGGGAGGGAAATTTTCTCCAGGAACCTGTACCCATGGTAAACTGCGCAATGACCGACCACAGGACTTTCGGACCCAACAGATTTTACGAGCACGTACTCCGCATATACTCGGTAGGTCTTCAGTGGCGACCGGGTCTCGAACTCTCAACCTTCCGATCTCAAGCTCGAGATCCTTTGAATTTTAAAACAATTCACGTAATCAAAGCTGCTAAACTACACAGTTAAAGCTAGTCGCCTTTTTTAAACTTTAAACTAAAAGGTCGCAAACTAACGTCGAACTTGGGCTACCTCAATTTCGAAATTTATTTAGTTCAGGAAAAGAGGAAATTTGTTTAGTCCAGGAAAAAGGGGTAAGTACAAGGTGGTTATAAAATAACGCTCCCTATTCGGAGTGGTCTGTAGCTTGAATGAGTAATCCGAATACAAAAAACTTTGAGACACTTACTAATCAAGAAGGGGGAAAAAGAATGGAATCATAAAAAACAAACTCGTCACTTGACCAGGGTTCTAAATTACGAGGCGTGATTGGATGTGTTGGCCGTAATTAGCCGTAATTGGCTACTCCTCGTAATTATAACCTTGGTCAAGAGACGAGTTTCTGTGTTATAATTCCATTCTTTTTCGTAAAAAAGAAACTCGTCTCTTGACCAGGGTTCTAAATTACGAGGCGTAATCAGCTGTGTTGGCAGTAATTGGCCATAATTGACGACGTTTCGTAATTTAGATTCTGGTCAAAAGACGAGTTTTTTTTATGATGATTATTTTTTAGGATTTTGTCTTTTTTTTTTATACTATTCTTTCCCCCCTCTTGATTAGTAAGTGTCTCAATTTTTGTTGCATTTGGATTATTCATTCAAGCTACAGACCACTCCAAATAGGGAGCATTATTTTATAACCACCCTGTACATTTATATTCCTGCTTGTGTGCTCGATCAGATACCCTCTTATGCAGCCTTCGTCAAGTAAGACAGACACAGAAAGAATTTTTACTGTCACAGAGAACGGAATATACACCCAGGGCGAAGAAGCCAGCACCCGATATAACGCGCAGACTGCTAGCGTAATGGTCCAAACCACTCTGCCGTCCGGGCCCCAAAGAGAGGTAAGATTATAAAATGTTATGCTTGGGTTGAATTCGCTCGTAATCGCCTTAAAATCGCTCGTTTGTTGTTAAGATTGTTGGAGGCTTAACAAAAGAAAAGAGTGAAATCCACTCCTTTAGGGGAAGTGCATTTTCGACACCGAAAGTAGTGAAAACTAACTCAGACTGTTAAAATAGCTTGTTTGTTTTAAGAGTGTGGATTTGATGGCTCATGTAAACGCGCCTAGTGTCTCTGTGTTAATCCAAGGGATAAATATACTTTTTTGCAAGAAACATATTTCCGGCTTTATTGAATATTTTTTAAAACGGTTTTTTTCTATGATAAAATGAAGTTGACTTACATGCCTCTATAGTCCCACTTTTTGAAATAGGTTAGAATATTTTGTGTACATTTTTTATTGAAAATTTAAAAAAAATTGAACAAATATGAAAAAAATGGGATTATAGAGACCAGAAAATCAGCTACATTTATCATAAAAAAAATCAGATGCAGGGTAAACTAACTATGAAAAGAATGCTTAGCTTTTTTATTAAAATAGCTGCAATGAGATGCCAAAAGTAGCAATCTTTTTTTCAGAAATAGCATTTCATCTTTGTTCCTTTCCCAACTTATTTTTCAACACACAAGATTGCCGGCCTCACATGTTCAAGTCGTTGTGGAAAAACTCGTCATGGACAGGCAGCAGTCATGTGACTGCAAACCGATGATGATGAGGACACTTTAGGTGTGCCAATGCGCAATCCATTCTACTTAATGTCTCTGATGTATCGTGGAAGCAAAAATTCAGACACTGAAATTTTTCTGTTGAAGCTTTCGTCACGTTACATAAATTCATACGATTTTCACAATTGGCTTGTTTCGGGTTGACACATTTCTTTTTACCTTTTATTACCGCCCTTTCTTTGAAAGGTTAGGTTAGGTTTAAATTATCGTCGCACTAGATCTACACGAGGGCTATTGGCGACGGGCGTCGTTTTTTAGAACCACAGTCAAGGTGACGAGCCAACAGCTGAATAGGCACCTAACGCAATAGGTAAGGGCGACATCGTACGCAGCGTTAGGACTTTGAAGGATATTTAACGTGCACTCCCTTACACGGGGTATTATTCGTCGGGCATTTTTGGCTGCACGGGTCATTTATAGGTCGGCAGCTATTTTGGCGATGCCCGGACCCGAAGCTGGGATCTTCCGCATGCTAAGCGAGTGCTTAATCGACAGGGCTCCCAAGCCCTCTTTGAAAGGTGTTCCGATTGGAGCTTTGTTTAAAAGTTTCATTGATTTATCATTAGAGGGACGGGAAATATTTTTTTAATTCGACCGTTTCTGTTGCCATTCAAGACCTCAATTATGCCCATTGAACATTATCAATATGGATTTTGAACTAAAAATTTATTGCCAAATTTAAAAAGTAAATTATCTATTTTAAGGAATGCTTGAAATTTTTTACAATGTAATGTCATGGTTTATGCAATAAATACTTGTAATTTACAAAATCTATGCTGTGAAAAGCGTTAGATTTAAAGTTAAGGGAAACAGGCATGTTTCATATTTTGATTAGTAACAGTTGTACGGAAAAAAATAAGGTCTTGAATAGTTAATAAATGAAGAGAACGGAATTTGCTACGTCATACCACCAATCAACGAAATCAGCAATGTAATCCTGTAATGAAAGCCGGAAGATATACGTCATGTAACGTGAAACCCTCGGATTGAAAAAAATTAAGAAATAATATGACTTATTAGTTATCATATAAATTTTCACTAAAACTTTAATTACAAAAAAAGTAATGTGTTAACATCACGAGATTTCGTAATAAATTTTATCGCATATTTGAACCTATGATTTGAACGATACGGAATTTTTTTCTTTAATTCAAAAGCCTTAAACTTTGGTTCGGTAAATTCGTATTATAAAAATTAAACTCCTTCACACAATTTCGAAAGTTTTCGACGAATTCAGAGATTTTTTTAATTTCACCCATCTCCTTCAGTCTACTTCTTCACGAAACCTTCAACTAAGCAAATTACGAACGATGGGCGGCGGAAGTTCTAAAGACAGCGGCAAATACAAGAAGGACGACAAAAACAACGATGGGAAATCCCGTAGATTAATAATGCGTTCTTGTCTATGTGTTTTTTTTGTCTATGTGCAATCCAGTGGAGCTACAAAAAGCCTGATCCTCCCAAAAAGTGAAAATAAGTAGCAACCGCACTCTAGCTCAGAAATAACTATGGCGACTAAGAAACAAAACTTTCGAAACCTGCAGAAAATTTGACAGCCAGATCGCCATTTAAAATTACACAAAGTAGATAATTAAAATTTATCTTTCTCGAGTTAATATTTCGAATTCAAATTATAATTTGTTATTAAATACAGCAAAAATAATTGTGAATGTCTAGAAAAGCAAAAGAAATGTTGAATATTTATATTCTGTGTCAAACGATTTAACGTTTTATATGAAAGAGACATTTTGGCAGAATGGTAAAAAAAAGTTTTATTACCAATAATTTTTCTTTTATTAATTTTTATTATTCATTCAGTATTTTATATTTTACTATTTATTTATTATTTTTTTACCCCCCCTTTAAGTGCTGTTATTGTAATATATTTACTAGCTTTATAAACCCGCGTTGCACAAATATACTTTTAATAAGGCGCCATCTCAAACTCTACATCTATATTAATAAAAGAAAGAGTCGGTGTGTCTGTGGATCGCTAAAGACCTACTTACACTGCCCTCAGAAATTCGAAATTTTAAAAATAGATTCCCTTCAATACCAACGTGTGCACCTGAGGCTTAGTTTTTTCATATTTGTTCTATTTTGAAAGAAAATTCGAATTTTCTGAAAAAGGTACACCACTTTCGCTCAAATTCGATATTTTTTTCTCTTTCCAGTTGCCATCGACTGAAAAAATTAAAATAAACTTTTTCGAAAATTTCTCCATTCTATTATAGGATTCTATTATTTGTTTATTTGATAATTTCTTCATTGATGGTTCTATTACCTTTATATATTAGTATTTAATGGGGTTGTTTCACGGAGGATCTGGCAATAGCTACACGGTGTTGTTTTCCCTACTCTATAATTACTTTTGTTTTGGTTAAGTTGGTTGGTTGGTAGACCTATATTCAGGTTAGTGTGCTTGGTCAGCACACAAACCTGATTATCTCTATACCAACCAACTGTTCAAGACAAAAGTAAATAGAGAGCAGAGACATTTAAAGAGTTGTTAGAGAGTATGGACAACAAGACCGTATAGCTATTGCCATATCCTCCGTGAAACAACCCCATTGTTATTTCTTTTAATTGTGATAATTATAATTCAGTAAGCACTTGCCAATTAATAGAAAACGATGAGTACGAATGTAATTTATATGGTTATTTCTAAAAAAAGGTTTTTAGAGTTAAGAAATTTAAACAAGTTGTTTTGTAACAGAAGCTGTCACATTTTTATTATATATATGTATATATTTTTATTTGTAACAATAAAATTCAAATTTTTCAACCAATGTATGGGAAAACAATGATACTAAGCTCTAATTATATGTTTTGAGTATTTTTTGAATAAATGTGTGTGTGAATATAGTCGGCCTGTTCATTAGCTTTTTTCGGCAATCGTACACTCTTAAAACAAAAGAGTGAAATCCACTCCAGTTGGAGAAGTGTATTTTCGACACTGGAAAGGAATGAATACTAAGACTGAGTTAAAATCACTCGTTTGGAGTGATCCTGTAGGAGGTTTAACACACAAAGGATCCACTCCAAAAGGAGTGCATTTTCCAGACTGGAGGAGTGAAAATTAATCAGACTGAGTAAAAATCGCTCGTTCGTTTTAAGAGTGTAGTTAACCTTTACCAATCCGGGATTTAATTATACATACGAACTTAATAATTAAAAATTTTAAAAAGCGAAGGCATACATTTTTTTATTACAATTAATATATATTTAAATATATATATATAAATATACTTACAAATTGAATGCAGTCAAAGAAATGCAAAATCTTGACAATATTTGGATCCCAAAACAATTACCATCAAAATTAATTGTTGTTTCACATAGAACGCACAAAATATAATTTAGAAAAACCTAAATAGGATTTATGAAATTTCCATTTTGGTTTTTACTTTTAAAATACAGATTAAGAGAACATCTCTGCGAATAAAATATTTAAATTATTATGCTACTTTCTTTATCTACAGATGAAATTTTGTTCTAAAAATAACCATAACGCAAATTAAGAACTTATTCTAGAACTGAAACGCTCATTTTGAACTATGAAAAGCAGTTTTTACGATCACAAAAGATGAAAAAGCAAAATGCTATTGCAATAGAAGCGGAAATATGTACAATAGCGACCATCAAAATGAAAAAAAAAATAGGAAAAATAACAGAAACGACATAAAAAGTTTTCCTTGGATAAGGAAAAAAAAATGAACTGGTAGCAGTACACGAATAAAAAAAAATCACTTTGCAGCGTAGTATAGTGATAGATACAATAGATTCATATGTGCTTAAAATATGAATTAAAGCAGCTGGCAAAACAATAGTGCACGTTAAGGTTTTTATACGTCATAGAAAAATGACTTATATAACAACTGAAATAGTTATTCGTATTGTTTTATAAAACGTGGCAGCGGCGAAAAACTGTTTTAGGTCAAATTGTAACACATAGTTTTGTTTTCCATGAGCAAATGTTCATTGTTATCCATATATCAATAGAAACGGCTGTTTTTTTAAACTTAACCCAGGTGGGATAAAGGTATAATACAATAACCTTTAACAAGGAAAAAATTCTATTGATAGTGACTGAAATTTTCGAAAACAGGACTGACATTTGAGAAGGAATAATAAGCTATAGTCGTCTCATTGCAACGATTACTAAAGTTATTTATCGTTTTTAAAGCCTTAAGAATGATGAGTGATTCCCTAATTTCTGAGTAAAAAGTTTAAGAAAAGAACATGAAAAGTATGATCCAAATATAGTAAATGTATCACAGAACACTTAACATATGGTGTTGTCATGACACAACTTTTTCTTAAAACAAACTCTGTATCACAGAAAATATCTACTGAGACTCAAATAATCAGACTGATCCTGAGATAATAAATATCCTGAGACTCAAAGTCCCACCACATTTATTTCATGTTCGTATCTTTGGTAAACTATAATGACTGGGGAATTTCTTATAACGAGGGATTGTCAGTCCCTTAGAGCTAATGCATTATACCAAAACCGACCTTAAGTTTGCAGTATACAAATGTTCTACGAGAAAGAGGGTAAATAGTTATCATTTTCGAGTGCGAGAATCGAATACAAAAAGGCATTTCACATTCAATAAACAAAATTATTTGTTATTTCAAGACACAAATTTATTATTTTTATTAGTTTAGCTTCAGTTAGAGTGTTATTTTGATTATTTTTTTCCTTCGATTTTGACGTAACAGGGCGCACGAATATCAGGGTCAAATTATCAACCAATCGGAGCAGGCGAAGCTACGGCGCCAGCCGCGTTGTTTAGGCAAATTCCTCCGCGTAGTACATTTCTCTGCTGCAAACTTAAGGTCGGTTTTGGTTTAGTTATAGAATCATAACTCCCGCAAAAGTATTGCTTCGAAATTGTGATAACATGGCAAAGCAATTCTTTTGTAAAAGTTATGATTCCAAAACTAATGAATTAGTTCTATGGGACTGACAGTCCCTTTTAAATGTGAGTCATTTATCCAAATATTTAATTTTGTTTTTTTAAATGTTTTGCTTATCGAATAAAGCATGGTAAGTTCTCGATCATCGATGCTCGGTTTTTCCCATGCATCCATCAATTTTATAGGAATGTCGCTTACAGGTTGATTGAATGATTTCTTTTAATAACTTTGCTTCAATCTTCTGATTTAAATTGCAGTTTTATTACAATCAAATGAAAATAGAGGAATCAATTCGAGGAAGTTAAAAGAAAACTTTGTATTTCACTGCGTGAGCAAACAAATAGTAATATATTTATTTTTTGTGTCTAACAATATTCTATTTCCAAATTTTCAATATTTACGTCAATGAAACATGGACGTGGGGTATAAGCTAGTGTCGTGTAAAATACTACTAATGAATGTTTTTTTACTTTACTGACATTGATTAACATTCCAATATTTAGTTTTTTAATATTTCGAAAAAAAAAAGATCAGAATGTGATACAAATATAATCATTAATGGATACGTGCATAAAATACTTGTATTTATGCATATACGTTTATATTAATTTGCTCTGTGTTGAAAAATTACTTAGCAAAATAGCTTTCAACAAGCAGTTTAAATGGTTTATAGATGATTTAACAGTTTTACTTATAAATATATTCAATTTAATCAGTCGTTGTTAAAAGGGACTGTCTGTCCAATAGAGTTAATTTATTAGTTTTGAAATCACAACTTTTGCAAAAGAATTGCTTTGCAATGTTAGCCCTTTTTCCCAGGTATGGGAATCAATATTTCATTGAAATGAAACAAATTTGAAAAGAAAATGTTATCTAGTTATTTAACTATATATATTTGAAGTTTTAAAATGCCAAAAATATACAGCAGATGGCTATTTTAAAACGTTTATCAATTTATAACTAAATAACCGGATGTTATATTCTTTCCAATTTTGTTTTAAATTGATGTTATGTTGATTCCCATACCTGGTGAAAATGGGATAACATCACAAAGCAATTCTTTTGCAAAAGTTGTGATTTCCAAACTAATGCATTAGCTCTATGGGACTAACATTCCCTCTTAATGAGTTAATGTTTCACGAAGGGTCAGATTCACATGAAGATACATTTATTATTAGAATTTCAACCTCCGCACTACTTTCATGGCGTAACCATCAGTGAACTTTATTGGTTTCTTTCCCGTTTATTTATCACATACTTTCACATCTAAAACTTAACTAGATGTTCCAAAAGAACTAAAATAGCCTACTTTCCTGTTACTTTAATACTTACTGAACTTCTTATAGAAAAACAAGTAGGTTTTAAGATTCTTAAAGAACTACTCAAGATTTATACTCATTATGAAAAAAATTTCCAAACACAGCGTCCAGTTGCAATTTAAACTTTTAAAAGTCAAAATAAACCATTTTCATTAAATTTCTTTTACAAATTAAGTTCATATTATTTCTTTTCTGCTTGATTTATTTGCAGTTAGATGGACAGTTATATATCTAGCAATCAAAACACGAAAATACTCTATTTTCACCAAAAAATAGGGAAAGTTAAATACAACTAACCCCATTTTTATTTATTTATTTGTTTCAGATGCACAAAACAGAAAAAATCCAATTACAATGCACATCATGACAGACAATGCAAACAACAAGAACACACAAAAAGAAAACATTAAAATGACGGACATGTTAAAAAAGACAGTGTTACAAAGAGAATAACCTCCGACAATTAGCTTTAAAAACATTAAAAGGCATAAAAAATATATCCAGTTCCTCAGACACACCGTTATAAGTTTTATAAAATTTATACAGACAAAAATTTTGAATACAGTTATTCCGATTTGAATTCAAATAAAAAACACAACGATTACGTGTAACTCTAGAAGGCACGTTAAATTTTATAGTACTAGTAATGTAATTAGCATCAATCATATTATGAAGAACTTTATAAAAAAAAAGACAATAAACTTGACGTCTAGACTTAAGGGTACAGATGTTGATTTTTATGCAAACATTATAATACCTTGCCGCTTTGTAAGCAAATACTAAACAATTACTGCTGTGCTACATTTTTATGACGTCAATACAAACTGATTACAACAAAAATAAGTTTTCCTTCATTTAATAATATCAATAAAGTTCCTCATTTTATAGCCGATACGTCTACAATAATTTAAATGACAAAAAAATAATTTGAATTCCAGTTCAATGGGAAATTCGCGGACAGACAGTACACGGGTGTCCGTCCGAAGGTATAAACAGCCCACAAAAAGTATAAAAGTTTGGTTTCTGAGGTCATACCTTAGTACTTAAATTACAATGCCCTGCCGCTTTGCAAACAAATGCTGAACAATCAATGCTGTGCTACCTTTTAAGACGTCAATCCAATATGATTAGAACAAAAAATAAATGTTCTTTCATTTATTAATATTTAAGTAAATAACGTTTCTCATTCTATTTTTGACATGTCTACAACAATTTAAATAACTAAAAAATAAATTAAATGCCAGTTCAATGGGAAATTCGCGGACAGACAGTACACGGATGTCCGTCCGAAGGTACAGACAACCGAGAAAAAGTATAGAAGTTTGGTTTCTGAGGTCATACCTTTCTAATAAAAAAAAAGATCCGACGGCTAGAACCGATTTCGGAAGAAGCGTTACGGACAGACGGACATCGTCAGCATATCAATACCAACTTTTTTTATTTCAAAAATCTTTTTCCAATTTAAAAAAAGTAGGCTAAAAAGCTACGGACATAAGGAATAAGTCATATCGAAAATGATATTGAAACTAGTGTTTAATCCATATTTTTCCCAATGCCCAATTAACATACACTGGATGTACATATTAAGACAGCAATCAATAATTTTTTGTTTAATGACGTTAAAAAGTTAGTTGAATTCGTTCATTAATTTGATTAGTTAATATAAACTTACTATTCATATTATAGTATGTATTTTGTACTGTTTTTATGTATCTATATTACTAAGGGTTGACAAAAGATTGTTTTAAAGAAAAAAATTATGAATCCGAAATTATTTATGATTGAATGCTTTTTTGGTTCGTTAAAATTTATAACCATAAGAGTCAAATGCAAAATTTTAACATTATACATTGCAATTTTAAAATTAATAATTTATCTAATAAATTTAGATGAAATAAAATAGCTGGATAATAAAAAAAATTTGTTGAATAATCTGGTGAAGTGGTAAGTCAATACAAAACAAATTATAATTGTACCTTTATTTTATTAAGTCATTCTTTTTCCATGTCATTCTTTTTAAACATAGGTACGGCAAAATCATCAATTACATATATAGACAAAAACATCAATTACATATAGACAAAAACATCAATTACATATATTATCAGGCACAAATCTCTACACACGTAGTTACTAAAATAGAAATATTGCGAGTTCTGAACGAAATGCACGTAAATTTGTATTATGAAACAGCTGTTATTGTTTCTGAAACAATATAATTATTCCATACTACGTCATAGTAACATAGTTATAAATCTCAAAGAGTTAACTTTTTTTGGCATTTAAGCTTAAGATTAGCTTAAGATATTAATATATTTTTTCTTTAAATTTATGAGGTCTGAGAATCTTTTAAACATGAGAAAACATTATTTTTTGCTACTATTTCAAAAAAAATTCTAAGTATTTGTACAAATTTGCAACACTTTTAATATATTGTATATTAAATATATTGTATACACACATATTAAATATATTGTACATTTTCAATATCTATTCCAAATATATTTATTCTGATATAGACGGTTTAACGCTTTAATTATGGTCGGTATTAAAAATGCCACCCATTACACATGACATTACGGAGAAAAAATGCACCTTGGATGTTAGATTTAATTTTTCTTATAACGATAATACTTATGACCATTATACACACTAAGATATTGATAGGAGCTTTTTTAAAATTAAATTAAAAATTATATGAATATTGAATACATAAATTATCACAAAAAATGAAAAAAAATCTAATTAAAATAATTATAATAACTAAAAATGCTAGATTATGGAACTTTAGCATCTACAAATTTTGGCTATTTTTGAATGCCATTTAGCATTATAAATTTGAAAAAGTATTTTATTTAAGTACATTTTAAATTTAATTTTCCAATTCAGCCGAAGACGATGCCACCAAGAAGATAATTCCACAAAGATTTCAAGGCTAAATTAATTCAATAAAAGATTTAGAATTCCACAAAATTTTATAAAATACTTAATGCATAGATGGATGCAAAGATGTAATTTATAACGATATCTCTCTATTTAAGAGAAGTTTCTGATACTTTCTTTCATTTCCACACAAAATTTGGATCTTTGTAATCGCGTTGGTGCTGCCATCTTCTTTTTGTGACATTTATCAAAAGTTCATTTAATATTTTATGGTTCACGCTGCTTGCATTGCTTGCGATTTAAAAGATGTTTTAAATATTATAAAATACTATTTTAATCCTCTTGTAGAATCCTTAATTTTCTACAAACGCATTAAAAGTAGTTTAAATAATGGCTTCATTTAATTTCTCAATATGAATTTTTCCCCCGTTTTAATATTAATTAACTTTGCGATTAAAACTGTACTAAATATGATTATAGTCATTAAACTTGTGAAACTATGTTGGTTTATGCTAATTATTTTAGGTATGTTCTTTTAAGAAACAAAATTATCTGTATCTATCACATTTTCAGCAACGAGTCCTTTTTCCAAGTTAATTTTTTTTCGTAAGAAATACATTTAATACAATTAAATTACACGCTAATGTTTAAAATTATTTTAAGTAAAGTGTAATGAGTCCTAAAACTTAATATTCGTAGTAAGATAAATAAATAACAGTAAGATAAAAAAAATAATAGTAAAAAAATTAACTGATATTTGAATGAACTTTTAAATTTATATTCCGAAATTTTATCTCGAATTAATTTTGTGCAACAGTAACTGTTATGAACCTACTTGTTTAGATTTACTAAGTTAGTTCAATATTTCTTAATTTAACATTATGTATAGACCATTAATTTACTTGTTCGTTATAAACTTTCTCGATTGATGGTTGTGTATTTTTTCATTAAGCATTTTCTAATCCAATCAAGATCTTTGTAGACAAAAAAAAACCCTTATACAATACCTTTTATGGTCCCAGAATGCACTGCTGAAATACATCGATAAGGACTTTACTATCGATATATACATCCTTTAATTTATATCACTTCTTCGTTTTGTGGACATTGCCACTGGATTTAGGGTCATGTAATTCGTTGCTAAATCATAAAACCGAAAAACTACGAAAGAAACTTGGTCCAGAAGTAAAACTGCAAAGGAAGTACAATCATAAACAATGAGCATCACCCATTAAGTCCCTCAGGGATAACGATATTAAAAGCTAATGGCTAACTTTTGGAGTTATTATAGATTCCAGAATTGGAAGAAATCTGGTTTGAGTCGTTCTTATGGATGATATGTTGGGAAGTCTTTGATCGATGTTTTTTTTTGTCTGAATAAGGTATTATAAGACCCGAATCTACTGCTAAAGGTATATTCCAAACACTTAAAACCATTAAACTTTTGAAGTTATTATAGATTCTAGAATTGGAAGTAATCTGGTTGGAGTCGTTCTCATGGATGATCTGTTGGGAAGTCTCTGATGGATGTTTTTTTTTTTTTTTTGTCTAAATACGGTATTTGAAGATCTGGATCTGTTGGTAAAGGTATATTCCAAACATCTAAAACCCTGAAACCTAAAATGGAATTCGAATTAACATATTTCGGTACAGAGACCACTATTCTTAAAGTCTATTAATTATGGGGCCCGGATGGCCGTGAGTTTTGGACTATTACGCTAGGACAGTCGATTTCCACCTTCGCTCTGGGTGTACTTTCCTCTCTTTGTGACAGTAAAAATTCTGTGTCTGTGTTACTTGACGAAGGCTTCATAAGCGGGAAATCAAGCAGACAAGCCGGAATATATATGTACCTACCCCTGCCTCTACAACAGTGCACTTTAACAAAAAAAAACAGCTTAGTGTAAGTAAAAGTTACTATCATCAATCATTTCGTTATAATTAGATAAAAAAACATTTATTCTATAAAAAAAATTGTCTTAAGTATTATGATTCAAATTACTATTTGTTAGTAACTATTAATAATTAATTAACTACAAATTAAATAAGAAATAACATTTTATTTTTACTTAATCTGCTTTTACCTTACTTTTAAATAAATTATAATTTATGTAAAATAATATTTACTTAGTTTTAAACTATATTCTGTTTACAAGAAAACTAACAAAAATAGAGATAGTGAAAGGTTTTAAACATATTTCACCAAGATTTAGAGATACATCATTGAGATGCATAGGGAGGTCTTAGAGTCTGTGAAAATTTTCCAAACGTAATATAAAATCAGAACATTCACATTGGTATAGGCTTGTATAAATTTTTTTTACAAAATCAATACCTTTTCCATGTTTTATTTTGGGCAAATAGTTTATTTGAAACATAGCATGCGTTGTACATGCTCAGAAATATAAATACAACTATTCATGTAGAAATGGAGATCTGTATAAATAAAATGAGAATGTTAGAATTTACTGTAAAATGGTAGTGTGAATTTACATGTTTCTTGATAAAGTATATTCATATAATAAGTTACATTTACGATGATTTTTGCGAATATGCCTAATAAACTATATCTGAGACAATTAAAAAAATAGATAATTAAGTGTGCTTTGAAGATTTAGTATCGATAGAAAATTGTACTGCAGAATTTTAAAATTGGATTAATTATTAAATGTTTAAATGAGTTAAGATCATTAGCTAAATTCTGCATCTGTAAATACATACCTTTTGTTTAACCCTTACATAGAAAAAAGAAACTTCGGGAAAAATATATGTATTTTTGAGGGTTCAGATATGGAAAATGAAATATTACTATCATTAAATTTGATTAATCATTAAACTTTTAAAGTGTTAAAATCATTACCTTCATTATGCATCTGTAAATACATATATTTTGTTTAACCCTTGTATAGTCGAGAAAAACTTCGGGAAATGTATGTATTTTTGAAGTTTTAGTAGAGATGGAAATTGAAATAGAACTAGTATTAACCCTTATTCTCATGATCATCAATTTTTTTAAATTTTTTTTAATTTTCAATTTTTTTTCTGTTTTTTTACAGCTAAAATAAACATTATTTAGTGTCATAACCTTTCTAAAATAATTAATGCATTAATTAGTTAGATTTTTATAAAAGGTAGCATATATGCTACTTCATGAGATTGGGGTAACTGGTTTATGGAGCTTGTAGTATCTGTGTTATATGATTTGTAGTTGTACTTGTGTTTAATGATAAAGGCAGTACAAGTAAAAAAAAATTATACTACGTACAAATATTACTTGAATGATTTTTTTATAAAGTACTAGCAAATAAATACCCGTTCTTCGCACGGACTAATCTAAATTCAAATCGATCCTAGTATATGTATAATTTAATCCGTTATGGGACTATAAGCTCATGTTTATTGTTTCCGCTCCAGTGTAGAATAACGTTACTTAAATTACCTTAAAATTCAAAATTTAAAAAACGCTATAAAATTCACGGATAAATACCACCTTAATTTCTCACACAAACATTCATCTCTAATGTTATGACCATCGCACAACCAACCAGTTTATAAATAATTTTTTTTTAAAAAAGTGTTCTCATTTGGCTCTTTTTTTGTAATAACTTGGCGAGTTTTGAAAAGTATTTGGCAAAAAATGAAGACATTAAAACCCAAATATGCAGCTCTAGTGTGATTACCTTGAACAACCGTCATAATTTAGTAATAGCTTAACTATGCATTTATTTGTTAAATACCCAAAATCATACATGCAGTCAATAGAACAATCAATAAAGAAATTATCAAATAAACAAATAATAAAATCCCAGAATGAAAACTGGTCGGAATTTTAAATAATTTCGTAAAAGTTAATTTATTTTTTTAAGCAAATGGCAACATGAAAAAAAAATTGTCCAATTGGAGCGAAAGTGGTGTAATTTTTTCCGAAAATTTAAAATTTCTTTAAAAATAGAACAAATATGGAAAAACTAAGCCTCAGGTGAACTCGTTGGTATTGAAGAGAATCTATGACAAAAATTCCGAATTTCTGAGGGCAGTGTAAGTAGGTCTTTCACGATCCACAGACATACAGACTCTTTCTTTTATTATTATAGGTAAATATCAATGAAACAAAGAAAAAACAAAAAACAAAAACATCTATATACAATACAATGTTCTCATATTTAAAGATGTGCTTGCTGAAAGCAATTACGCTTTTTTTTTGTCAAACAAAATCTTAAATTACATTTTTTACAAAAGAGATTGGAGAAACCTTTGTGGCAGAATCTGCATTTTCCTCTATCTGTGAAAAATGGTGAGGTGGCCTAATCCATCTTTCATGATCGATTAAATTATTAAAATTTTTGCCTTAAAAAATTAAAAGCGAAACTTTACATATTTTTGTGCAAATTTAGAATTTTTTGTGCATTTTTCTTCCTACATATATAATGAACCATCAAAATAACTTTAATGTGCTGTTACAACAATCCAAATTGAATTATATCATAAAAATTAATATTTTTTCAAGAGTTTTATTTTTATTTTAAATAAAAGTTTCTCGTACGTTTGGTGCAATGGCAACAGTGAAAATATTGAATAAAAATTCATATTATTCAATATCAGAATTCATTTTCATATTATTTCAGTGTAAATGAAAATTTAGTTATTTTAATTTTAAATAGACTTGTAATTTAAATTTTTAATGCAAATTGGAATCTAGCCTAAACTGATATTTCGCTTCAAAATGACGTATCCTACTTATTTGTGAGACTTTTGGTTCGTTCTGTGAAAGTGGGTGACAGACAGGCTGACGGATGGGCTGAACGATTATAAAACCTTCCACTTTTTATGTTATAAACGTAGCGTAGAAGCTAAAAATATTCAAGTGTAAGTAACAACTGATCATGTCAATAACTACCCTAATTTCATGAAGTAGCATATATGCAACCTTCAGTTTTAAGCCTGTATTTTTCCAAAAACAGTAGTAATCGAGCAACTTAAACAATTTTTTAAAACTATGGAACGTAAGAAATGTGAAAAATATTTTTCAAAGTAAAAACAAAACAAAATTAAAATGAAAAATAATTCAATAGACTTATCTTGTGGAGACAACGAGACATGATGCAAAAACACAACAACCCAACAAGTTACCTTCCTCTTAAACAAAAATAATTTTATCTTTGAACAGTGTTTTCACTCTGATCGAAGCTTCTAATGTTCTTCTAACAAATAACAATGCAACAAACTCACTGACGTCACTTAACAAACATAAGCTAGGGGGAAAATCCTAGGTTGCATATATGCTACTTCATGAAAATAAGGGTTAAATTTGATTGATCATTGAACTTTTAATGTGTTAAAATCATTGCCTTCTGTATCTCTAAATACATATTTTTTTGTTTAACCCAAACAAAACACAAATCTTAATGTTATCGGAATTAATAGACGGGAAATATTATCGAATAATTAATAGAAGGTGGGATGGGATAGTTAACATATATATTCTGGCTGGCTTGTATGCTTGATCAGAGACCCGCTTATAAGCTTTCGTCAAGTGAGACAGACAGAGACAATAAAATGTTATTTCTTATTTAATTTGCAGTTAATTAATTATTATTAGTTACTAACAAATAGTAATTTGAATCATAATACTTATGACAATTTTTTTTATAGAATAAATGTTTTTTTATCTAATAATAACGAAATGATTGATGATAGTAACTTTTACTTACACTAAGCTGTTTTTTTGTTGTTAAAGTGCACTGTTGTAGAGGCAGGGGTAGGTACATATATATTCCGGCATGTCTTCTTGATTTCCCGCTTATGAAGCCTTCGTCAAGTAACACAGACACGGAATTTTTACGGTCTCAGAGAAAGGAAAATACACCCAGGGCGAAGGCGAGAATCAAACCCGCAACCGTTACAGCGAGCAAACTGCTAGCGTAATGGTCAAAACCACTCTGCCATCCGGGCCCCAAAAGTGCACTGTGAATCAAAAATACAATTATTTTCGTAAGATAAGTTACAAATTTGTATTGAATTTCACAAGCATCTTATAAAATTATCTATTTTAATCTTATTTATTTTTATTTCAGTGTGAATTTTTTTATATATTTCATTATTTTTGTACATATTTTAAGAATTTGTTTAAAATATGTTCTATCATCGCGAAAATGAAGCTGATTTTTTACTCTTTCAAAGTTCTTTATGCAGTCCACTCCCTCTAAAGAGAATACGTTGTATAGGCTATTCATGGTCCTATTTAATATGAATAGACCCTATATATGACCAGAAAAAAAACCCAATTTCCGAAGAAAAGTTAAGAACTCCATTCGCGTGTGGCCGTCTAGACTTTTCAGGTTCCATATAGGTTTTGTTAGTCGTTGAGAACAGCCGACAACCGGAATCGGACGGATGGTATGACGTCACAGATATTAGGATAGGTTAGGTTTGAAATAGCGTCACACTAGAGCCACACGAGGGCTATTGGCGGCGGGCGTCATATTTTAGAACTACAGTCAAGTGACGATCCGGCACCTGAATAGGCAACCAACGCTACCGTTAAAGGCAACGGGGTATTATTCGTCGGACAATTTCGGCTGCACGGGCCGTTTATAGGTCGGCAGTTATTTTGGCAATGCCCGGACCCGAACCTGGGACCTTTCGCGTGCTAGGCGCCGAGAACTTAACCGACTGGGCTCCCCAACCCTTATTGGTTGACTTGGGGCAGTGGGTAGCCCAGTGGTTAATGCCTCGTTTTCGGAATTGGAAGGTAGCGCGATCGAATCCCGATACCACTGAAGACCCACCGATTATATGCTGAGTACGTGCTCGTTAAATCTGTGGGTCCGAAAATCCTGTGGGCGGTCATGGCGCAGTTTACCATGGGTACAGGTCCCTGGAGAGTGGAGACTATTCCCTTCCCCTTCAGGGACATGTCTAAATTGCATAGCTAGCGATATATGGCAGCATCTGTCACTTACGTGAGCGTGTGTGTTGTGTCTGTCTTACTTGACAAAGTTTTATAAGCCGGTCTCTGACCAAGCACACAAACCTAAATACATGTCTACCAACCTATCAACTCTTAGTTGCGTTGGGGGGCTGGGGAGCCCAGTCGGTTAAGCACTAGCCTAGCATGCGGAAGGTCCCAGGTTCGGATCCTGGCATCACCAAAATAGCTGCCGACCTATAAACGGCCCGTGCAGCCAAAAATGTCCGACGAATAATACCCCGTGTAAGGGAGTGCGCGTTAAATATCCTTCAAAGTCCTAACGATGCGTACGATGTCGCCCTTAACGGTTGCGTTGGGTGCCTATTCAGGTGTTGGCTCGTCACTTGACTGTGGTTCTAAAATACGATGCCCGTCGCCAATAGCCCTGTGCGTATGTAGCTCTAGTGCGACGATAATTCAAACCTAACCTAACCTTAGTTGCGTTGGCCATGACATAACCCATTACAGCAGTGACTGCCTCGGAACGTTCGACGATTCCTCCTCGATTTACGATCGGAGAAGAGGGGCACTCCGAGTCCAAATAGATCAACACAACATCAAAGAACCCCCCGAAGAAGCAGAAGAAGAAGAAAAATTCTTTCTTAGAAGAAGGTTCCAGTCATATTTCTTCTTCCGTGGAACATTTAAAAGGCTTCGAACAGAAGAAGCGATCTGTCGTAAATTGAGATGATCCCAGTCATAATTCCCATTGGGCGAAGAAGTTGAAGTATTTTCTTCTTCAAGCTTGAAAAGATCTTTCGTCTTTCGTGTTCTAAAATACGACGCCCGTCGCCAATAGCCCTCGTGTAGCTCTAGTGCGACGATAATTCAAACCTAACCTAACCTTAGTTGCGTTGGCTATGACATAACCCATTACAGCATTGACTGCCTGGGAACGTTCGACAATTCCTCCTCGATTTACGATCGGAGAAGAAGGGCACTCCGAGCCCAAATAGATCAACACAACATCAAAGAACCCCCGAAGAAGCAGAAGAAAAAAAATCTTTCTTAGAAGAAGGTTCCAGTCATATTTCTTCTTCCGTGGAACATTTAAAAGGCTTCGAACAGAAGAAGCGATCTGTCGTAAATTGAGATGATCCCAGTCATAATTCCCATTGGGCGAAGAAGTTGAAGTATTTTCTTCTTCTTCAAGCTCGAAAAGATCTTTCGGGTATTTATAAACGGCCCGTTGCATTTTCTGCCTTTTTGTTTGTGGATACGTCGGTTGCTCTTTTGTTTTTCATCCTCTTCTCTATTGTCTTTGTCTATTCGGATACGGATTTTTTCTCTAGTGGAAAATCATCCCCTTTTTTTATTTTATTTATTCTAATCGTTTTTGTTTCAAACTATTGCTTTAGAGTCATTTTTTTTCCTTCTGAAGAAGTAAAAGATAATGAGGAGGAATCACCCATTTTTGAGTATCTAAATTGAGATAAATGTAAAATGTAAAATGCGTTACATGATTGCGTTCGCTATAAAATCGTGAGACTTTTCCCTAGCCAACTGTATGAAGCTTTAAAAAAAAAAAAATAGAAAAAAAACGTAGCAATGCAGCAAAAGTATTCATACTAGGTTGATTCCACGAAAATGCGCCATGGACATTATTTTTTAAATTTCAACTTCTTCATTTTAAACAAAATCTGCTCGGCAAAAATTCCTGACACTTTATTTTCTCTTTTTATACCCCAAAATAAACAGTTCGTAAAAAATTCGAAAATTAAATTTAAAATTTGAGTGAAATGTAGAACATCAAACTTTGTAAAGTCCGTCACGTTTGTCATGTCAGTCACGCTAATAAATATTTATAACATTTTACTATTTATAAATTTCTTAATTTTTTTCTTTCTGGTTGGCACATCAGAATCTTATATTGATTCCAAAAAAAATTCTAGACTTGAAATGCATACCAGTTAAGAGCAAATGGTAATAATATAAGGTCACTCAAAATCTGTGTCTCAATTTTGTCATGTCCGTTGCGGCATATTTTAACCCAATTAATTATAAGTATTTTCTCTTGAATGAAAATTTCAGTGGTTTTTATAATCAAGACCTTTATTTGCATCACCTCATGGCAATTTTTCAACAGTCAATTAACATTTAGTACTTTTTAAGAGCCAAGAAAGTTGTCTTATGTCATGTCTGCCAAATTAGTCACTATCATTCATTGTTACTTTAAAGATTAGATAGCGGTAACGAGAGTGGACAGAAATCATGTTAATGGAACGTGCAATGACATAGCAAAAAACCGCAACTTTTTCAATTATCCAATTTTCTAAAATAAATACTAAAAAAGGTTAATCTTTCGTGACATCACGGATGGATAACTATAAATGACTCTCGATTCGAAAATAAAGTAATATGATCATTCATTTCATTTGTTTTCTCGATTTTGGTTTCACTTGATGAAACTTTTAATGAGCTACTTCCATCATTAATTCTTCATTAAAGTTTTTTTCTGATATTAAATGAAGGGGCATAATTTGTATTAAAATAGTAATAAGACTGATTAGCCTTATTGCTTTACGTTTTAAGATGTAGTAAGAATATAATAAGCACTGACACCCATTACAGTGTTCACTATTCTCTCTCTCTCTCTCTTAGCATTTAATTAACTAAAGCTAATTTTCCTTTAAACTTTTACCTTTTTATTATCATTCAATGGTATTGCATAAAATACATATTTTTTCGACGTAGCTCAAATGCACTTAATTTTTTTATCAGGAATTAAATATTTTAATAGCTTTTGATGGATTGTAATAATAATAGTAGATAAATAACAGTGGTATTATTGCAAAAAAGTATAATGAAACGAAGATTCAATGTTTAAGTTTAATTTCTACACATTAAGAAAATTATGCTGCTGCTTCTATAAAAAGAATTTTTTTTGCAACTTGATTTTCTAGACTTTCTAGGTGGGGGGCAAGATCGCCAAGCACTGCGACTTTAAGTCTATTGTACTAAGCCCCAGAAATGACGCAAGCACAAGAGACACACAAAGAAGGAGACGACACAAACACATAGACAAATAACAACATTTATTGACGGTCACAAACATCCATGCCTGACCGGGATTCGAACCCGACCCCAGCAGCTCCTTTTTCCAACTTACAAATGTTTCAACTTTCAAATGTTTCGCTAACCCCTTATTGGAGTAGGTATGCAACGAAGCCTTATAGTGTTAAAAACCATTTTTTTAAACTTTTAATTGATTAAAGAAAAATTTCTTTGAAGTTAACAGTACTTTGTTATCCTTCTATGGAATGGTATAAAATAATTAATACAACGTTTTGATATCACCCAATGAAATTTAGAAATATTTAATCAATTATTAAATGTATTTCAATATATTCTTATGGATTGCAATAATAAAAAAATAGAAAATTGTGGTATTATTAAAAAGTTAGCTATAAAAAAATTAATCTTGAATTTTATCTTCTGCACACTTAGCAAGTCATACGAAACTGTTTCAACAAAAAGTCATTTTCTTTGTTTAAATATTACGTAAAAAAAGCTAGTATTTTATTAAAACAGATATGCAAGAAAGTATTTCGTCAGAAGCTTGTGTGTAAATACTTAACAAAGCCTTGGATCTTTCTATAATACAAGAAGGTATTTCAAAATCCCCCTCCCCCCCCAAAAAAAAATGCAGCATTACTCGCACGTAGGAAAAAAAGCTATCGAAAAGCTGCCATCAGTGACCGAATACAGATTTCCGAATTCAACCTCATCCTTTCTATCCTTACTCAAGACGAGCAAAGAAAAAAGCCCATTCTCGGAATATTTCCCAGGAAAAAGAATGACTTTTGGGACCTTGGGCAGCGTTTGAAACACTCGCCACTTTTCTGTTCCGGGACCTAGACGTAGCTTTTGGGTTGATAAGGATGTAACTGGTCCACACTTAAAAAAAAACAAGTTTTTTTTAAAAAAGTTAAAACTGTTTTTTACAGTTTAAAACATTACAATTTTGAACAGGAAAGCTGCAATTTTTTTTACAGGAAGACTATAATTTTTTTACAGCAAAACTATAACTCTTTACATGGAAACTGTAATTTTCACTGGGGGACTGTGATTTTTTACAGGAGGACTGTGATTTTTTACAGGGAGACTTAAGTTCTTTACGGGGAGATGATAATATTTTTGAAGGGGGACTGTATGTTGTTTGTACAGGGGGAATAATGTTTTTTTACAAGGAAACTGTAATTTTAGCAAGAAAAACTGTGAATTTATCTGAGACAAAAATTGTTTAGTAGTTTTTTTTTAGGAATTCCCGATCTAACTAGCACGTGTGTCTCAATGTATAAGGAAACCCTGTGATTTTTTGAAGGATTTTTTCCATCGCAAATACGTGTATTGTATGGATGTGATGCGAACCAAGTACGTTGTCGATGAAAGAAAGATGATTATTGCCCTAGACTACGGGAAGTTTCCCACATACAGTCTACATCGAAAGTTTTCATTCTACCTGGTGACATTGATAACGTCAATTGAATGAGCCTAATATCGAAGTTTAAAAAGGTTAAAAACTGTTTTTCGAAAGAATAGTTTAAACTGTACTCGAAAGAATTACCATCGTTCTGACCAATGTTTATTGCTATACAATCACAATTTGACTGTGTTAAAAGCTTTTAAAGGAGGCTAGAAATAGGCAGTCAGAAGAGAATACATTATACTGCCACAATTAATCAGAACATTGATTATAGAGGGCTGTAATGAGCCTAGTGGTCAGGATCTCGGACTCGAGATCGGAAGGTTGAGAGTTCGAGACCCGGTGCCACTGAAGACTTACCTAGTATATGTGGAGTACGTGCTCGTAAATCTGTTGGGTCCGAAAGTCCTGTGGTCGGTCATTGCGCAGTTCACCATGGGTACAGGTTCCTGGAGAAAATTTCCCTCCCCTTCAGGGACATTTCTAAATTGTGGAGGTGGCGACAGATGGCAACATCTGTCATATGTGTTTGTGTGTGTCTTGTGTTGTCCTACTCGACGATGGTTTATAAGTGGGTCCTTGCGACCAAGCACACAAGCCTGAAAATATATGCCAACCAACCAACCAACATTGATTATAGGCAGCCTCTCTAGCTAGCGATATTTGATTATTTCGCTTGTTTGTTTTGGTTGGATGTCAAACAACATGATACATGAGATAATGACGATAAATTCCATCGTCATACGAGGAAAAGCTAGTGGTGTTCAACACTACATGACTTTGAATTACAATTCAATAAATCAATAACATTTAATAGTAATTATATATCTTATAGAATCAGAACATCGTACCTTTAAAACTACAAAAAAGTTATGTGGCAGCTAGTTTTTGCAGATGAACGATTTTTTTTCAAGAATGTTACTATGACGTTCGACAGGTACTGGGTACTATGTACCAAATTTGAAGTATTGTATCTCTCTTCCTTTTTCAGCAATACCTTCAAAACCAAAAAAGAAATTAGAAAAGGTGTACTGTCCTTTGTGCATGCTTGACTTTCTAGGAAACCGTATTATGGCGTCCGAGATTCACTATAGGAACTACAAATTTAAATTAGTTCGTTTAGCTTGACGAAGCTAATGAGCTTGACAGAGCTTTAGCTTGGCTGTAGAGTGGTTTCAGACAGGCAAGTGGACCAATGTCCCCAAAACACGTTCTTAGAATCATAAACCTGAAGAGCGTGCAGAAAACATATCTCTATTTTGGATTTTTGAACCCCCCATCGCAATCATTATTTTATGTTTCGTATTATATGTAATTTAAAGTAATTAAATTCAATCGTCTTGAAAATCATAAATGAACACGGGGGGTTGTAAAGGTCCCTTCAAAACCCTGAAAAAATGGTAAAAGGACCAGAAAATAATGTTCATGATTGAATTTATTTGTGAAAAATAAGGAATAATTAATTGAAAGTAAAAAAAGACGTTCATTTCTGACAGTGCAGCCGAACTTAAAAAGCATTATTTTTTTTAAAGAAAAAAGCAGATTTTAGACCACCATAAACTTATATTTAAATAAATAAAATTGCAACTTTGTTTTTCCACCGCAACAAAGCATTTGCGGCCTCCAAGATCACAACTTTGATCATAGCGACGCTAAAAAATAAACGGGATCTTTAGGAATAAAAGAGGTTTTAGAAGGACAGTCAGTAAAGCGTGAATTTGTTGACGGACGGTTATATCACCGAAAAGAGACGGAATATTGTGGAAATGCCGCCATCTCTGGCGTCTGGGTGTCTTAAAACCCATTTTCGTCGGTTTTTTTTCATCATGCTCATAAAAAGTTGAAGAATTGTTTGAATTATAGAAATTTTTTTGGGGGGATATTAGATGGCTTTTTAGTTGTATTGCAAAAACTGTAGCAAGAAAACATTCAAACAAATTCTTATATAATGTTTTGCTAGTTGAGCTGAGTTGAAGGCGAAATTATAATTAAGAATGTTTGTCTGCTCTTAAAATATTGTAACAGTTTATTAAAGCAATATTGCTAGTTAAAAGTTTACGTGCTTTTTCATTAAAGTGCCATGTTTTTATTTTATACTTTCTTAATAAATAATAATTGACAAATGTAGAAGTATTGAGACCCTGAGGAATTTTAAAATTTTGATAAGAGCTTCCAAGATATTCCAAAGTTTTGGCCTTAAAAAATGATTTTGTACTTGCATTTGATATGTATCGGAGAACATTGTATAAGTAATTTTAACACAAAATCGTAATAAAATCGTAATAATCGTAATTAATCGTTTTATTCACGCAATATATTACTTTTTATTTTTAAAAATAATTATGTTAGTTTCTATTGAGGTTCAAAGAATGTTATAAGGGTAAGCTTAATTCTCAAAATATTTTGCATGTACTCTTAACAATTTTATAAAAAATTAGCAAAAAGTTTGAACTAAATAATGGCTCTTTAACCTTATAAAGAATATAACTATTATTTTTGGAGCGATGTAAACTAAAACACGAATTTCAAACGGACAAGACAGACGATGGACTGACATCATGCCAATACCTACTTTAATGCATTTTTTAAAAAGAATATGTAATACCATGTCAACACCTTTTTTGTAATTTTTAAGGTATTCTAAAATATGTATGTTTATACAGATAAATAATGAATTACAATAACTCTACCCGATAAGAGTAATTTGTAATATTTAATGTTTCTTAACTATTTTTATAATAGCAATACTTTATCTACCCACTTCCAAAAGTTCTTACAAAAACTACAGAATTCTCTCTTTTTTGGATAAAATCGAAAAACTGCGACTTTATAGCGCGAAAGTCGTCGCTTCTTTGTCGCCTTCAATGTCCATCCATTCTTCACCAATATCGGGATCAATTTGAAGTTACTGCCACCTCCAGTGGCGCGGGATATTCTTTATGACGTCATTAGTATTTCCAGTGGCCTGCTTTCCCGCCATTTTATTGTGGCTCGAAATAGAATCCTATACCCTGCCCTTAAGGGATGCGGCGGTTTCGTCCTAGAAGTTTGCGAATAGCTTTGAAACTGAAAACTCTTTTTCCTATGTGCACAAAATGGGGACATTAAAGATAGTGTATTGCTTATTTCTGCGTCTTTTGTTGTATGGTGCTTCTATCTACTGACTTCTCTATCTTTACAAAGGAGAAAGTTTTCGGTAAAAGTTGGTACTGCTATTGCGAAACAAGTATTTACCTTTTAAATATAATATTTAAAAGCTATTATTTTCGTTTAGTAACTTTTATTTTGAATTTAATATGGTTCTCAAGAATAGTAGAATACTTTTTGAAATGCTATATTTTTAAAGCACATTTTTTAATACGCAACCCTAAAAGAAATCCTTTGTGAACTTTTTGTTTGAATATGCAGTTTTATTTAGTTTATTATTTTTATCTTTTTTTATTCAAATTCTTAAAAATTATTATTCTAAAATGCATATAAAGAAAGTAAAGAAAACAGTGTGTCCTTTCTTTTACAAACAGCAACTTAATACCTAAGCTATTTTCATTGTTCTATCAAATCTTCATCATGAAAGTCATATCAATAATTTTAAAATCTATAAACATAGATCATTTTTAAATTACCGAAATATACTTTAGCAAAATGTGATCCAAATGTGGATTCACAGTAATTACATTTACCCTTATTCTAAACACAATATTTTAGCTGCCGACCTATAAACGGCACGTGCAGCCAAAAATGTTCGACGAATACCCCGTGTAAGTGAGTGGACGTTAAATATCCTTCAAAGTCCTAACGCTGCGTACGATGTCGCCCTTAACTTTGGGTGCCTATTCGGGAGTCGACTCGTCACCTGACTGTGGTTCTAAAATACGACGCTCATCGCCGATATCCCTGTAGCTATCTATAGTGCGACGATTATTCAAACTTAACCTAACCTAACCCAAACACAACATTTACAAAAAGGACAAATAAAACCCAAACCACACTGAACACCAACATATTTGTTTCTTTTAATCCAACAACACTAACGAAATCTCCGCAATTGCGAGTATCTTGATGCGGTGGAGGACAGATTAATCAATGGTCAATCGGTGTCCGACAAGATTTGGCTTTCACACACAAAGAAACGAGACGCGAAGTCTTAGGAAGACGACTGATGAATGGAGACTGCCTTCTTTTCTTCTCGGGACCAAGCGAGGTCCAAATGCCAAACCCACTGTAGGAAGAAGTTGGGAAAACTTTTTTAGTGACGGGTGTGTTTGCTGTACACTCTCAGAAATAACACTTTCATTTTTGACGATTCATGAATCCTCAAGCCTCATTTCGTTAATTTTGAGGATTGTTTCGTCAAACTATCACTTGACTTTTGAGTAAACGCGAGCCCTCACTTTAACGATCGTGATTTGACGATTCTGTATCTTGATTTTGAGGAAACTGAATCTCATTGTTGTACTCACATGCTCAAAAATTACGAAATATTTCTTTAGATTAGACGACATTAAAATAATCATAAAAATGACGATTAATTTTTCCTCACTTTGAGGGAACGAAAACTCGGAGCATTTGCCAGTAAACGGATCTTCAAAATTAAGAAAAATTTCGTCGTTTTTGAGCATTCATTTTTTAGAGTATATGTAGGGGGCTGGAGATCCTTGTCGGTAAGGTCCGCTTCAAGCATACGAAACGTTCCAGGTTCAGGCCAGGGCATTGTAAAAAAAAAACTACTGACATATAAACGTTTTTGTGCACTGTGCAGCTAAAATGTCCGGCGAAAATGCCCGACCCCTTGTAGAGAAAGTACATGTTAAATATGCTCCTAAGTCCTGGCACTGCTTACGATGTCGTGCTTAAATTTGCGTAAGGTGCCTACTCAGGTGTTGGCTCTGACTGTGGCTCTGAATTAAAACACCTAGTTGCCTGTAGCTTAAGTGTGATGATCATTCGACCCAACCCTTACTGTATGCAAAATTTGTATGACGTTTTGATTTAATTATATCTTTTTGCATGTTAAACTGTGCTGAATAACGTTACGCCATAAAAATGTGAAGATTTGATGATTATCTGTCAATTACTACCTATTTTAAAGAACTAAATCTAATATTGCATATTACATTCAATATTTTTGAACCTTTGACTTTAGGATTACTTTACATGGCTAACGTTACGCAGTACAGTTTTACAGTGCTCATCCCTGGCTGCTGCTTCCCATGTACGAATTTGATCCATTCTTTAAACGTGTCTGTCAATCGCGCAACTGCCTGTTCTAATGTGACACTTTAAACTAACGTGTGGCAAACATTTGTCTAGTTCTGATAGTTTAATGAGCTGTATAAATTTTAACACATTTTGGGGAAAGTGGCACTAAATATTGGTCTACGTATGTCTTACCTTTTCCCTTGTTTGCTGGGTAAAATTTGTAAAATTAGGTTTTTCGAACAAATGCATAAAATATTTTCAAATCCAGAAATATGATTATATAGACTGAGGTCTTATTGTTTAAATAAACTGTTTAATGGGGAATAGTTGAATACTCTAAGCATATAAAAATAAACGAGATCCACTTTTGGTATCCAAATCTTTATGTCGATCTAATTTGATTTGTTTAGTTGACCTCAGTCATTTCTGCCAACACTTGGGATATAAATGCCCTGCCTATATCCTTTTCAATAGACAGAGTATCATTTACCCTGAATGATTTTAATTATATTAAGCATTTTTCATTTATAAAAATTCATACAGATAGAAATGTAACTCATATTGAGTGTCACCACTTGAGTGATTGTATATCTAAAGTCGTTCAATCCTAATCCTTACCAAAATCTAGGAGTGTAAGTCACTTGTTTTTAGATAGAGCCATCGATAATGCTACTAAATCGTCGCATTATTTGGCCTGCTACATAGTTACTTTATAATGTTACTTAATCCATTTTTCAATTTTCTATTATAAAGAACTGTATATTTTAAGCTGTTCATCTCTAACCGTACCAACATTTTGGATTATAAGTCATTTGTTATTACAGCCTTCTATAGTTCTAGTGAAACATCGCATTATTTAGCCTACTATATACACTGCTCACAACAATTAGGGGAGAGCATGGCTTAAACTCTTTATGGCTCTACTTTTTTCTCTCTAACGCGCCGCCGGGTCGGCCACTTGATACATTTTTTCATTTTCCGATTACAAAGAACTGTATATTTTAAGTTGTTAAATCCTAACCCTACCAACATCGAGGATTTAAGTCGTTTGTTTATACAAATAACCTTCCATAGGGCTAGTAAATCGTTGAATTAGTTAGACTGCTACACAGTTACTTCCCAATGCCACTTTGTCCATTTATTTTTCTCCTACAAATATCGGACTTTCTTTGAACCGCCAAGTGGTATTGAAACCCAAGCTGGGCGAAGAAAGACTTCGGAAGGAAGTGCAACATAATGCACCGGACAAGGGGACCATTGCAATGGCGCGTGGATAAATATTTCAGGCCGTGCCATTAAGGAACACTTTCGGATACTTTCCTTCGACCAACTTCTTTTCGTGTACTTCTGTCGCCTGAATATTTAGCTCTTTGTTTGGAAAGTTAGTGTGTAATACATCAGTTGTGGGTGGTCAAGTAAGAAAGAGGATTTAGAGCTGTAGTGTAGGTGGGTAAACTGATGATGATATTTGTAAAGCATGATTAAAATGATCAACAATTTACAAAATTTCTTACGTAACTTTTTTTTAAAATGGCGTTTTATATCTGAGGGTCATACCAATTTAGCTAAATTTGAGGCTTTGAGCTGTAAAATACATATTTTATCTGTGCTATGAAAAGAAATATTTTTTAGTGTTTCTGTGATCGACACTCCCTTCTAAATTTTTTTGATCAAAAATATTATCTAAAGTAATCGCTGAAAAAACTTCATTGCAGGACTTTTGCAATCTACTTGACACTCGTAGTGTGGTGTGGTATGATACATATATATTCCAGCTTGTGTGCTTGTTCAGAGAACCGCTTATTAGCTTTCGTCAGGTGGGACAGACACAGAAGGAAATTTTACAGTCACAAAGAAATGAATAACACATAGACAAATAACAACATTTATTGACAGTCACAAACATCCATGCCTGACCGGGATTCGAACCCGACCCCAGCAGCTCCAAAGGCTAGTACACTAACCGTTCAGCCACCGGGACGGCGGCACTCGTGTGGTAAGTAATTTTTTTGCTCAATAAATTAGCTGTTTCGGTATCTATAGTTTTTGAAATCTTAAACATTCCAAATAATTATAGAAAATTTAGGAATAAGAAAATTTTTATTGAGTTGTGAAGTTAATTCTATAAAGGACCACGTATGCGTATCTCTTGAAGAAGATACGGTTGGTTCTGTTTAAATTTTCAAAACGAATTCATGAGGAATAAGCACATTAAGGTAGAAAAAAAACTTCTATTAAAAAGTGTTGCATTTTATTTTATAAAAATGTAGTAAAATAGCAATTTTTTTTTAAATTATTAGGTTGAAGGGATTTTAAAACTAACTTTAAACCTCGTTTGAATATTATTTAACTAAAACGGTGGATGTTTTTCCTTCTTTTAAAAAGTTTTACTGTGTATAGGGGTTTAATAAAACCCCTATCATAAATTATTGGTTTTTTTTACTTTTAACTTTTAGAGAAGCATTTTAAATGAAGGCAACATTCTTAACACGGGAAATATGTCATGCCTTCTCATTAAATTAAAAAAAAGTCTTTAAATGTATTAAAAAAAACCCTTTATTACCAATGTCAAAAGATAATTAAACAAATGCGTTTTTTTTTTCAAAAAAAAAAATAGTTTAATCGTTATTCAAATTATTAGAATTTTTTATTGCCAATTGTATTTAAAAAAAAACATTTGAAAAAATGTTCAACATTAGAACGATTCCAAATTCTTTTATGCAAAAAATTAGTTTTCTATGTTCCAACAATATTATCTTTCACAGAGCGGAAATATTGGAAAAGAATATCAAAACCTGTCAGACATTCGAAACAGAATTAGCTACTACATTTGATCGTAAAAAAAAAGAAAACCATTATTACTTCCTTTGCAGTGGAAAAGCTAACGGATACCGAAACTGTCTTTTTAACTGCACCGCTGTGGAAGCCACAAAAAAGTGACTACAGCGGAAAGAGGAAGACAGAAAAAAACTCATTTTTTTGGCGAAACAAATACTTAAAAGCACTAGAAAAATATTTCTAAAATGGCTCACAAGGCGGTATTTTGGTTCCAGGTTTATGGCAAGTAACCGAAAACGATACTTATTCTCGAACATTATCTACCTCAAACATTTATACTTATGGACTCCGTTTCTGACACTTTTTTTATGCTTTTTTGCGATTTTTTTTTAATGTTTCGGTATCTTTTTTGGCGATCTTCGCCGGAGTTACGGTAGCAGACATTTTAGCGCTAATTGCACCTTGCCTGACATTTAGCTATAAATAATGCGACACGTTTTTCTGCGTCCGCTATATTTCATTCAGGTGTCGCCTTTCGACGGGCGAGACTATGAGGTAGTTTGGTAGTCATATTTTGTCACTAAATTTCCACGGGGAGAGTTATTTTGATATCATGGAAAAAGGTGCTTCGGTCGTTTCATGCTGTATGTTAAAGACTGCCGACTTTTAATGTTTTCTGGGAAGTTATAAAAAGATAGAAAAAGATCTTATCTCGAGTTATCTCAGTGATGAAACAAATCCTTGTTTTTATTTGAGAGATTTTGGTTTGTGATAACACATGAATTTCAGCGGTTCCTTAGTTTGAAGTTGACAAAAAAACTACTATGCCCAAGACATATTTTTTTACTATTATTAGACAAATGTAATATTAATTAGTATACAAATGGTAATTGAGTAATTTAGTATCAAGATTCTAACTTTAATGTTTTACTTGAAATCTGTTATAAATTTATTTATCCCTTTTTATCAAATTGCAGAGAACTAATCCATTTTTCCAGTATTTTTAGAAGTTCAAAAAGCACCATTGTCACGGAAAGTCATGTTACAAACTATAGCATCGTATTATTAGTTTTGGACAAATTAAGTTTTTGGAGAAGTTTGTTTTTCCTTATAGTTTTCTTTGGAATAGAGAGTAATTTAAATTTCTATAATAATGTTTAATAACACTAGCATTCAAAAATAAAGTACGTTGAGTGGAAGCTAGTTTTTGTAATTGATGTTTGATGACCTTATTTGACCTAATTTGTCTAATGTAAAAAACACTCATATGAAATTCTAACTCGAAAATAAAGAAATTACAACTCTCTTAAGTATTTAAAAGAACAATAATCATGTTATGTTTTGACAGTTAGGATAATAATCAAAAGCTATCTTATGAAAAATTTATTTGAAACCTTAAAATTTCTCATAAAAATTATCTAAAACTCAATTTCCAACTACCATAGTAGCAAAAACCTTTTTTCACTTTACACTCCTTTATTAAAAACTTGACTCTGGTTGTAGGATTTTAATCATTATCTCTTCTTTCTTGAACATAAAAGTACAAAAGGATCTAAAAGAAAGCATCATCCCTTAGAAAAAAAAAATTAAACTATTCAAAATGTTGTCTTTATTTACTACTAGCCTTTATTGCAAAGCACTAAATAATATGGAAAAGTAGTTATGTTTCCATAAAGAACAAGATAAAACTAAGCGCATGGTCGTTAAATAAATGTCCCCCTTCACATCAAAGACACACGAGAAAAAATATATAAAGGTTAAAAACCTTTTGTGAAGTTTGTTCTATGGAACTTATAATGACGAACGGTCTCATTTTTATGTTAATTGCTTAATAGCGGAAATTTAAGCCCGCTAATTGCCAAAAGTCTCTTTATGGTCTAGCTTTGTTCATTAAAGTTAAAGCGCGATTTAGCTAAGACAAGGAGCGCGGGCGTCGCTACCACTTTATTGGTTTGGTTTTGATGTATTAATAACTTGATCTGTAATGGTTTTGTGAAAATGAATTGGGATATAAAGGAAAAACGTTAGTATCTCTTTTTACTAGAACTTATGCTTACAGAATCCTTTAATTTTTAAATTCAGGTGTAATACAAGAATAATCATTCGGTAATATATTCAGTTGATAAAGATATGTATAAATAAAGAAGAAACATTTGATAGTACAATTATAGATTTGTACTCCTCTTTTCTATAAAGGAAATTATATAGATTTGCACTCTTCTTTTCTATTAAAGAAATTATAAAAATTTGCACTCTTCTTTTTATAAAGGAAATTATAAAGATTTGCACTCTTCTTTTCTATAAAGGAAAATTATAAAGGAAAAACGTTAGTGTCTTTTTTTAGTGGAACTTTTGTTTACAGAATCACATATTTTTTGTTGAATGCAGGTGTAATACAAGAATAATCATTCGGTAATATATTCAGTTGATAAAGATATGTATAAATATAGAAGAAACATTTGATAGTACACTTATAGATTTGTACTCCTCCTTTCAAATGGAATTATAAAGTCAAAAAAATATAATTTTACTAACTTAAATCTGGCAAATTAGTGAAATTGGACATCCCAATCCGTATTTCGAGGTTATTTCAAATGTGAAAGATATGGATTTTGTTTAGGATACTAAATTTTTCTATTGTATTTGTCGAAAATTTGTGTATTTGGTCTAATTTTGTTAATTCAACCGATCAAGTTCAATTGTTTTGGATATGTCTTTGGTTAAAAGATCCTCGATGGAAATAAAAATAGTGGACAGAAACGAAAAATATTCCAACATGATACTATATTATAAATCTGTTGAAGTAAATGTCATGCACTCTCAAATGTCCCATTAAAAAGGGTTTTACTATTACTGTCAGGGTCTGGGCAGCCCAGTCTGTTAGGCTCTCGCCTAGCATGCGAAAGGTCCCATGTTCGGGTCCGGGCATCGCCAAAATAACTGCCGACCTATAAACGACCCGTGCAGCCAAAAATGTCGATAATACCCCGTGTAAAGGAGTGCACGTTAATTATCCTTCAAAGTCCTAACGCTGTGTACGATGTCGCCCTTAACCGTTGCGTTGGATGCCTATTCAGGCGCCGGCACGTCACTTAACTGTGGTTCTAAAATACGACGCCCGTCGCCAACAGCCCACATAATTCATACCTAATTTAACCTATTATTACTGTCTTTTTTTAATGTGACTGAAGCTATTTGTTTCGAATAGTTCAGTAACCTTCAAACTCCACGTAAACGTAATTCAATCAAAAGTATATTGCGTTAATTTCAAAAAGGTTTGATAAGACTCTTTCACACCATAAAGTTATTAAATGTGATCCTGGTCTGAATGTGTGCTTTTTATCTATTTTTTAAACAATGATTTCAGGTAATTTTGTGAAAATAGATCGAAGCATTTGTAAATAATGACTAATATTTATGTTCATTTATGAGAAATATTTTCTTCTGTTTGTTCTGAAAATATCTTGCATTTTATTGAGTAAATATTTTGCACAGTAAAGAATATTCAAGTTGTGAACGTTATTTTTTATTTATTTATTAGGCTGCTTTTTGGTATTTTGGCAGTTTAGGATTTTCCAAATTCGGAGATTCCCCTAAAACTGTGGTACTATCTAGGTGGCTCTAGCTAACAATCTAGCGGTCCTGGTCTGAATGTGTGCTTTTTATCTATTTTTTAAAAAATGATTTCAGGTAATTTTGTGAAAATAGATCGAAGCATTTGTAAATAATGACTAATATTTATGTTCATTTATGAGTATTTTCTTCTGTTTGTTCTGAAAATATCGTGCATTTTATTGAGTAAATATTTTGCACAGTAAAGAATATTCAAGTTGTGAACGTTATTTTTTATTTATTTATTAGGCTGCTTGTTTGTATTTTGGCAGTTAAGGCTTTTCCAAATTCGGAGATTCCCCTAAAACTGTGGTACTATCTAGGTGGCTCTAGCTAACAATTTAGATTTAAAATAATTAGTTATTAATCAGAGATCTCTATGAATCTTAAAGATTGCCAATACTTTCTTTCTTTGCTGTAGATTGTTTCTATTTACATTTTTCTCAGAAAACAAATTCCCATAATTTGACATCACATCATTTATTCGTCTATCTGTTTCATGTTTATATCTATTTGTCTATCTATTTTTATGTTTATATCTATTTGTCTTATGTTTTATCGATTTGTTTATCTGATATCCATGTTTTATTATCTATCTTCATTGTAAGCTATTGTGTAGAGTAAGTAATGAAATGTAAATAAGTACTAAAAAATTTCTCAAAACAGTTTATTGATAATTCCAAATAAAATGAAAATTTACAAATGATCAAAACACATTTGATAAATAATTTCAATTGAAATACAAAACTAAAGATAATTAAGTACTGTGATGACTTAGTTCGGCAATATTCATCCGTTTAGCTTGCTACATATGTTTTTAATATTTTTTTTATAAAAAAAACATATGTTTTTATGAATCATAAATATTTAAAATGTAATACAAGAAGTAATATTAGACTATTTCAAATGCATAATAAAAATATATTTTGGAATTTTATTTAAACTTTAATTAAGAGATTTTTTTACAAAATATAATTATTATAAACAATTTACAAATGCAATCTTAATTTTTTAATGAGTGTGAGAAATTTGTGCAGAACGCTATTTTATTTAAGTGCCATAGCTATTTATTTTTTTATGGTGGTTCCAAATATCAAAAACTGCTTGATGAAAAACCTCTTGCCAAATTTACTAATTTTTAATTTAAAACTCCATAACATAACGCTGATTTGAAAACATTTCTGAAAGTATCAATGGATAATAAATATAACAGTATAATAGCATTACTGAAAGTATAAATCTTTACTTTTATTAAAGTTATTAAATTTGCTTTGTCGATTAAATCCTTGTACACAAATATGGTTTTACCAAAATATTAATTTTTTTAGGACACTGTTGTAAAAAAATCTTCGTAAAACAGCATAAAAAATTAAAAAATTTCAAAAGTAAGAATAAATTAAAGAATGAAAAACTATGAATAAAATGCCCGTATACGACTAAATTTACGAAAACAAATTTTTTTAAAAGTAAGAATAAATTAAAGAATGAAAAACTATGAATAAAATGCCCGTATACGACTAAATTTACGAAAACAATTTTTTTTAAAAGTAAGAATAAATTAAAGAATGAAAATCTATGAATAAAATGCCTTTATACGTTTATATTTACGAAACAAGACAAATAATTAAATTGATACTGCTCTACACGATATAATAATCACTAATGTTATAAATTCTTGAGTCTTTTTGTAAACATGCTGCTCTTTACAAATGTTTTAAACTGCTTTAACATCCACATGCCATTAATTTACAAAATGCACCAAAGAATCAGCAATTGTTACCCAAAATAGTTCTTTTTAATATGACAGAAGAAACTTTCATATAAAAGTTTGTTTCATAATACAGTAGTTACAAATATTTTTAACTTATATTTTAAGTTAAATTAAATAACTGAAACTACTTTCTTAAGTCTATATTGTAATATGATTAATGAGTTATTTCTTGATCAATACAATAATTAATTTTACAGACACGTTACAAAAATGTACAATGATCTTATGGAATATATACATTGATAAATGGAATTTTGTTTGTATATGGTATATTGAAAATAGTAAGTAAATCAAACGGTAATAATTTCTGCATACAAGATTTTTAGCTGGATTCGTATTAATTGACTGCAGAAACAAATATTTAATTAAAATTTATACAATGAGCGTTTGAGTCAGGGAAAAAAATGAAGTAACACACAAAGAGTACCAAATATAAACATTTATTTTCAAATTTTACTTATATTTTCCTATTTACTAACTTATTATTTTAGGTTGTACCAATGCTGCTTAATACTTCTAAGTCAAAATGAAAACGTCACTAGTTCGGGAAGACGTGCGTACGTAGTGCCACCGTGTACATAGATTAATTACGCACTTTTGCAAGTAAATATTTGGTGGTTAAATTTCATTTTTTATTTTTCAACGGCGAATCACTTAAAATTCGGTTCAAAATAGTCGCTGACTCGTCCAATTTATATTGGATGATTCATCAAATATTTTAGTGTTGAATGTGTATTATTGGTGGTTAAAGTATAAAATCCAGAAGAAGTAAGAAAATTGTGCCATTTTTTCTTGTGTATTACCTTACTCTGCAAACAAATGTGTCATTCAAAATTGGCATAGATAAAAAAAGTATGCAACTAATTAAACACAACAAAAGTTACATACAAAACTCAATCACAATTATCACATGAAATTAGTATTCAATCACTCAGTTCAAGACTGAGGCCATTCTCAAAAAGAAAGTGTTTTGTTACTTTATGGTCGAGTTCAGAAGTTAGTTATTTACATTTTATGTTCAGACAACATTTCAGACTAGAAACACACATGCAAAGTGAAGTGAAGTAGAAATTCTGTCAAATATCTCTTTTTATATTTGTTTTGTTCAAGAAGAGTAGAAACACTCGTTGATATTTTCACTGGTTCACGAAAGAAGCTTCATAAAAGAAGCTGGTCCGAGTTTTGGGTGAAGTAAACTGAAAAAAATTTAAAAATCCCATTATTAATTTCATGATAATTTTAATCTCTTTTAGGAAAACACTACATTATTATGAGAAAATATGATTACACAAGAAATGACGATTGCACAAGGTATGACATTAATACTCAAGTTATATTTAGGAACCCTGAGAATTTACCTCTTAAATACCACTTTACTTTTGCAATTCCAGTTTTGTGATTTTATAATCATATTGCTGAAAACACAAAAACCAAAAAGAAATAGTGATATTTATTAATCGAACTTAAAATAGTCCACCGAATTGATACTATTTTCAGTAAATGCATTGCACTCTTCAAAAGTGAATTTTTCAATAAAAAAAGAACGAAATATTTTTCAACAACATTCACTCCTTTTGAGTGTGTTTTCTATTGCCGAAGAGCTTTTTAACACTAGAAAGGAGTGAAAATTAACTCAGACTGAGTTAAAATCACTCGTTTTTTAAGAGTGCATGAAGTTGCTGAAACATATTCTTACTGATAGCTACAATTGGAAAAATTGCATACTTTCCTCTGTGGCTTTCTGAACATAAATCCTGATTTAGAAATTTGTAAAATATAGAAATTTGTTACAAATTAAAACTACCGTCGAATTGGGTAACGTTGTTCTGCACAAAAAAACTGTGCTGACTTTTTTATAGCAAAAGTCAATGCGAAGTGTTTGTAAAAATTGAAAAAGGCAAGCACATTTTTAAAGAGAATATTTAATTACAAGTTATTAGCTTGAAAAGCATATGAGACAAAGTAACCACATTCGACGGCTAACGTTATTTGTTTGTAGTATTTTACTCTATGCGCATACATGAAGTATTTGAAAAATATCTCATATTTAACAATCTTAAATTTCATACAAATAAAACAGCCTTTAGAAATGTATTTTCGTAACGGTTAAAGATAATAGACGAATCCATTATTTAAGGCCCGTCCGTGGTCGAGTGGTTAAGGCATCCGTCTCTGGATTCAGCCTTCACTCTTAAAACGAACGAGCGATTATAACTCAGTCTGATTGATTTTCACTCCTCCAGTCTGGAAAACGCACTTCTCCTTTTGGAGTGGATCTTTTGTGTGTTACACCTCCGACAGGATCACTCAAAACGAGTGATTTTAACTCGGTCTGAGATAATATTCACTCCTTTCCAGTGTCGAAAATGCACTTCTCCAACTGGAGTGGAATTCACTCTTTTGTTTTAAGAGTGTTCTGAGGAATGCGGGGGTTTGAATCCCACTTACTGCCAGTCATCCTATAAATTGGATATCTGTACTGGGAAAGAGTAGAAAATCCAACTCATGACGGATGAGCCCGAGTACAGTGGGGCAGACGTGCTCGTTAAATCTGTGGAGTTCAAAGTCCCTACGGCGTCAGCGTACGATGTCGCTCGAAGTTCCACTGGGTGCCCGCTCAGGTGTCGATCTCGTCACTTGACCAGGGTTCTAAATTATGAGGCGTTATTGGCTGTGTTAAAGCTCCTAAAAAAAGGCTAGAAATAGGCAGCCGGAAACGATTACGACGATTCGTAACGGTGAAAGATAATAGACAGATCCCATCCTTTATTTAAAACCTTCAACCACGTTTCTACTACAAAGACCTACCTACCTCTTATACAGAGTTCCTTCTCATATCTCAGTCCAAAGACAGGGACTGAAGATGTTGTAGTGCGAGAAATGCGCCAGCAGTGGACAGTAGCAGGCCAGTACTGTGGAAGCTATAGCCGTGATGTAGGCCCAGCCTACGCGGCAGCCTGCAGGCGAGTACGCAGCAGTGTCAGCTCCGCAGTGGAGCTTCGCAAAAGAGGAGCCAAGAACGATGGGGTACAGCAGTAGGGAGGCTGCCTGTAGTATAGCTGGAAAGAGAGTTAAAGATGAAATTTAATACAAGAAAAATTTAGGTTAACTGAAACAAAATAAGTTTGTTAATGAAATCAATGTAAATGTTAGAAGTTCGAATGTAGATATGCAACTGAGTCTTACAATAGGAGTCATTGCTATATCAGCATATGAGCTTCTATTAAGCCACAATATATCAAGATCGAACCAATACTGTGAACTCTTAAAACAAAAGAGTGAAATCCACTCCTATAGGATACGTGCAATTTCGACACTGGAAAGGAGTGAAAGTTAACTCAGACTGAGTTAAAATCGCTCGTTTGTTTTAAGAGTGTATATTCATCTTTAATATACAATGTTTGAGTATTTTAGTTTTAAATTAGACTACTTCTGAGTGTTCCAATTCAAAACTAGATGAGCATAAGTTATTAAGTTAAGTAAATATTATACCTCTGTCCCTGTGAAATATCAGACTCCTTTTAGAAAAATCATTGCTTGCTTAATCAATTACTTACACAACACAATTTCATTTTATAATTATCTTGCTTTGTTTGAAGAAACGTTTCATAGTAGCATCTCTTACAGAAGATAAAATGAAATAAATGTATTAACACTTAGCTGCTTATGATGCCTCAAGGCATCAACAACTAATTATTCGATAATGTTATTTCTACGACATATTACGGGGCAACAAAACGTCATGTATTTCATGCGTCAAATTTTTACTTTCAAAACAATTTTACTAGCCCAACATCTTAGGGAGTATTACTCCCCTTTGTAGTTTTAAAGGTAAGAGAAGTAAATTTATATATCTCTAAGGTATTTAAATTATTCCAAATGATTTAAATTAGCAAAACAATTTTTTCATCAATAGATAATGGGATTAAAAAAATTAATCAAACCGACATCCTAGACACTTATTTCACTGTTATTATCTATTAAAATATTATTACATTTTTGTATAATTATTTATCTATAAATTTTTTTTTAAAACGTTGTGTACGTTGCGTAAATACGTTGCGTAATACGTTGTAAAAACGTAGCGTAAATACAAAAAAAAAAATGCAGCATAAAACATATTAAAATAAAGATACTATAAACTCAACAGAATTCGAGAAAAAAACTGCATAGTCACAATTCAGAAATATTAATGATGTATCTAAAAAGTAAACATTTGTATCATACTTTTGCTTTTATGATGCTAATAGAAAACGCTCAAAAACAGCCATTAATGTAAGAGTTCTTTTTGCCTTTTAAATTGAGATACATTCAAAATTTTGGTCATACTTCGTAAATTTATTCAAATGATTCTTCTCTAAATTAAAACTCGGAAATAAAACATTCCTCTAAGATTTGCTTGAAGGGCCAATGCAACGATAAACAACTTTTACCCAGAAATGTGTTTCATTTTATTTTCATACTCCTTGAAATTAATGTAGAAATGCTTGTACAGCAAATTTTGCCCAAATCCACAACTTAAAAGCTTTGGTGTGACGAAATTGTAATTCCTATTGGATTTTTTTTTAAAGAAGAGAGTTTTAGTAAGGGGATTTTAAAATGAGATTTTAGTATATGTTATTTTGAAATGTAAAATGTTAGTGCAGATATTTTGTAAATGAGAATTTTCGTATAATAAATGATAATTCTAGTATGAGAATTTTAATGCAGGGACTTTGAAAATAAAAATTTTAGTATAGTAACTTTGAAAATGAAAATGTTGTTTTAGTGTAGTGTTTTTGAGAATGAGAATTTTAATATAAGAAAGTTGAATACATGAATACATAGTAGGAGATAATTTTAGTGTAACGATTTTTAAAATGAGAGATTTATTAAAATATTTAGAAGATGTTTAAGTTTTACAGCGTAATTCAATCCATCTAGTTTTATCTTAGGTGTTCATTCGTTTTACTACAAAAAACCTTAACCGAACTGTTATGATATGAACTGAACACTTACACGAATGACTTCAGTAGTAAAAAGACAGTAAGAAAAATAGCTTGAACACCAGTAATTTTGTAACAACTAAACTTAACTCCATGTTCTCTTTATACTTTTAATTCTCCCTGGTATTCGAATTCATTCCGTATTCTGAATTCATTAAAAGATGTTGTTCCAATAAATCCGTAATTATTTTCGAGTATGTGTTACGAACAAATAGAAACCGTCTAGTGGTATTTAAAAAAATAATCATTTTTTTTTACAACAGATGACCAGATAGTTAATTGTAAATGACTGAAATGAATCAATAATTGACAAAGATGAGTGCCGATAATTTAAAAAAATATAATATAATTTATTTTAAAGGATATAATACACTGTGACAATTCCAATTTTACAATAACTTTTGTTTGGATTTTTTTTTAAAATATGCAATATCATTTTTTAACTGAAGAATATCATTAGAATATCAGAAAGGGAAGTTACGTGTTCAAAAATAATTTTAAGATTTTCTTTCTTAAAGAATGTAAAATAGGCCAAATAATGTATTCTGCGCTATGTTTATTATAATGATTGCTTTTAATCAATTTTAAGTGTAAAAATCACTACTTTAATAAAATATATTTTTAAATGAAACTGTAAGTTGCCGCTTTGACAAAATAATGACAGAATTTCGTCAGGCTCTTCTCAATTTCAGTTTAGCGTTCATTTGTTGAGTGTGCCTATTTGGACTTTTGTTGTTCATCAGGCGTATGCGGATAAGAGATAACGATTTCGCAAACAAAATATGCTAATGAGAGTCTGTTCTGAGAATATTTGGAAACGCATTAAAATGACTCGAAACATGTCTGTAAATTTTGCGGTCTTTTAGAATTGGGGGTATAAATCTTCTAGGTATTAAAATTTAGAATATTGAAAGGTATAGTTTATTTGGGACTATAGTATTTTCTTGGAATAAATTTCAATGGAATCTTAATTCTACATTATTTTCTTTTATTAATGTAGTTAAATAATAATAAAGCGCTATTATATTTTATAATATAAACAATGAAAAATTACATAATTTGTGCATTATAATGCCAAACTTTATTTGAAAGGAATATTAGTTAAAAAAATATTTCATTAAATAACTGTGATTTTTAAATGTAGACATCCCAATTGAGAATATAAAATAGAATATTTTTTAACAGTAAAGTTGTTGTAAGAATATTTCTATTTTTAATAAAAAATATTGCTCGAATATCATACAATGACAAATGAGAGTGATTGCGCCCTCTAGAAGGGAGAGTGTAGGCTTTATAGCCCCTTGCCCAGCTCGCCAGAAGAGACAGTCACAAGAGACACGACACAAACACTAACAAACAACAACATTTATTGACAAGCACAAACACCCTGCCTTTACCGGGATTCGAACCCGAGTCCAGAAGCTCCAAAGGCTAGTACACTAACCATTGCGCTAATAGACCGGCGAATATTATACAATACAAACTATTAATTATTTCTTGTAAATTTTGAAAACCTTAACAATTAAATGTAACATTTTAGTTGAAAGTAATTTTAAGAAAAAATATGTCACTTAATAATTGAGATTTTTAAAAGAAAGCATCACAACTATAAAACCAAAAAATACTTTTCAACTGTAACATCGTTACGAGAATATTACCATTTTTAATAAGAATACTGCACGAATGTTCTTTTCACTTTTTATTGCTACCGTAATTTCGAGGTGTTTCGTAGTTTTTGATATTTTCTTCTTTCTAAGAACAAAATTATTTTTTTTAAAGATCGGAAGCTCTTTTAAAGATCGGTAAATTAACTATGAAATGCAATTTCAACGCAAAGCACGTCGTTGGCGCTTTCATCAAAAGAAAAGGAACTTTGAATTATAATTGAATTTAACATCTGCAAGTACAATGTCGAAAGTTTCATCCGAAATACGTTCTCCCGTTCCCCCAATGGAGCTATTGATTAAAACAAAAGCCTACCAAACAGTGAAAAAATAAATTACAATTCCGGAAGAGTAAAATTAAAATTTCTTAAAAATGTGGAACTCTTGATTTCATTACACTAAATATTTATAAAAAAAAACCATGAAATAAAAGTTAGCTGGTTTTCAGTCATTTCCTAGAATAATTAAATTGCTATCTTGATTAAAAATATGAAAAATTAAAGGGCTTGAAATGAATTGCTCGTGTTTATTTTTTGGGATTAAATGTTCTTTGACATAAAAATCTGTCCTTATTTTTGACACATTCAATGATTAAAACTGGGGAAATAAATTAGAATGTTGACGTTTTAAATAATCAAGTTTTAAAATTGGTTTTATTTTTAAGATTTTATTTGAGCGGTTTTTATTTATTTAAAATGTTTATTTCACGTTCGTATATTAATATAAATTTACGTTTCTGTTGTGCAGAATAAACAAAGTTTGTGGTTTAAATTATTTTATAAATATTTTAGCAATTACGATAATTGGTAATTGTGATGTTCTAAGAAAATATTTTCAAAGTGTATGTTTTATTAACGATTAAGTAATAAACTCAAAGCATTTTGTTGCAAAATGTACAAAATGACTACAAGTTTTTACGATTATAATGCTTTACAGAAATACTTGGTACCGTCTGTTTAATTATAGCTACCCAGTATAATTTTTTACGTAAAAGGATTATAGTAATGTCCACGTACTTGAAATATGAGAATTAAGAATAAATTTTTACACATTCAAAAATATTCAAAAACTTAAATAATTTCAGTTGCATTTTATTAAAAAATTCACAACTTAATAGCTTATTTTTATTTTACTTTACGCATTGATTAATTAAATGAAAATATTTGGGATACTTAACTTGTCGATGGCAATTATTTATAATAATTTAGTATCGTAAAAAAACCGTAACTAACTTTGCCACTTTTTTATTACTCATACATAGATACTATTAAGTCAATTATTCTAATATAAATGATATTCTACTTCTAAAGCATAAATATTAGAATAATTGTCTTTGTATTTTAATACTACTGATTGACTAAGTTTTTTATTACTGAGGCATGTATACTAATATAAGTAAATTAGTCTACATTACTAAATATATGAAATGCAGATAACAACTTTATCCCTTAAATATTGTCTCCAGTATAAAAAGTATTTTTATACGTAAATCAACTGAATAAATATACAAAATTGAATGAGAATACGAGACATAATATTTTCAAAAGATAAGTACATTTCATATGCAATATAAAATATACGAATACTGCTTCCTTGTATTAGGCGATATGATGTCTAAAACTCGTTGTATTCAAGCCATTCCTCATGCCGAGTTCATTATATTATTCAAACCGGGTTCCAAACGCTTTTTGTGCTATCTTAAACAAGGGGCCGCGCCTTTTTCGTGCATATGAAAGTGACAAGTGAATTTGGTGAAAGTGAGAGAAAAGACCCTTATCAGATTGTTCAGGGTAAGTGAATGATACCAAGGGAAAGAAATTGTGTCGGTGCAATTTCGTTTTGAATGTAATATTAAAAACTGTCAGGAATATTTTATGATATATAAAAATAAAAATTGTCAAATATCGTTAGGTTGAAGTTTTTTATTTGTTTGGGCTTATTAAAAGCATTTTGGAGTATTATTGTAAAATATTTTTTGAAGTGTAATTTTAAATAACTTTATTTACGTCCTATAATTTTTGTTTGAATTATGTTTTTATTTGACATGTATTTATTCAAATAAATTTGAATAAAAAATGTAATTATTCACTTTGATATTTTGAAAGTACTTAAAAAATAGTGTGGTAGCGAATCTTCATGAAACCCGGGTCATTCATTTAATTTGGGAAATTTTCTACAAAAATGTTTAGTTCTTTATTGCTCCATACACAAACTTTATTTATTCAAGACTGTTTATAATTTAATCGTATGTCATTGCTTCTGAATGATCTATGTTAAGGAAATAGAGTTGCATTACACTTAAATTTATCACAATTATTATTAATATAAAATTATTTATAACATAAACATTTCAACTCTGTTAACAAAAATGACAGTAAAGTTTTTTTCGCAGGACGACTGCTAGATAAAAAGTAACAGACAGATTGCACTGCACGCAACTCGCTTCAATCCTTATCGCATTTATTTTTTCGCAAGAATAAGCGATTTTAAACAGTTTTTTGTTTCCGGAAAAGTTGACAATTCAACAGTCTCAAAGTGTGAATTTGATTTGGGTGTGGGCTGGAAGAGTATGGTCATACTTATGTTGTCAACTTGGGTTGACGCCGGCTAAATGGGCAAAAGTTTATTTTCTAAAATTTCTTTAAGTGGGAGATTGTATACTTTCTATAATGAAATAGACTATTACATATTTTGATAGCATTTTATAAATTTGTTTTGACGATTGTTTTAAGAATTTTACTTTCTTAAGTAATAAAAAGTCGCAAATGTGTCATTAGAATTACTTAAGAGCTTACTGGAGAATTTTGGTGGCTTTATATTTTTTTTTATCTTTTTCTAACTATTATACTCAAGTTAATTACTTTTAAATTAATGACGCTCTTAACGAAGTGTTATATTTTTAACTGTTATACATTACTGTTTTAGACAGTATTATGTAAAATCATGAACAACACCGTAAGTTCCTTAACAGAAAAGAACTAAGAATGAATTAAAAAAATATTTAGTAATTCACTGTTCAATATAATTTATGTTAATTATGCAAAACATTTAAAGAAATGTAATCACCATTTTCCCCCCTAATAGGGTAAGGTGGGGTAAGTGGGCCACCTTTTTGGCATAATTCGACTTTAGACCCTCATACCACTGGATGTAATCGGCCTAACAACTTATTTTTTTTTGTGGTCCATTCTCTCATATGTTATAAATGTACCCTTGACAAATTTAACACAAATTGGCAAATAATAAATTTAAAAAATATGTTTTTCTTTTTGGTCATCCGAGTGGCCCACTTGCCCCGCATGGTGGGGTAAGTGGGCCACCCCCTAATATATTTTTACACATAACTGGTAGAGATATGGTGGGGCAAGTGGAATAATCTACATGATTTTTTGAGTGTTTGAAAAAAAAGTAATGATATATCTTTAATAGTTCCCCCATAGCAACTTTTTCTGGCATGCAAGCTTACTAAAAGAAAAAATACGTTAATTTTCATCTTGTCATTTTTGTATGTAGTGTAAAAAAAAGGTTAGGACTACAGATTTTAAACTGGCTTATGTCAATGAATAGTACTATGAATAGTGAATATGACTAACCCCATGAATCAGTGAATATGACTTTTTTTAAGTATATTAAAGAGTTGGGGCAAGTGGGCCACCCATGGCCCACTTACCCCGCCATTGTGGTGGCCCACTTACCCCAAACGCGGGGCAAATGGGCCACCCCAATTTTCTTTTAACCTTATCAACATCACAAGTAGATGACACTACAAAAATATACTATGTTTTATACACTTTCAAAATATATAACATTTTGCTTTGTATCATGAACCGTTTGGAAATAAATAAAAAAAATAGTATGATGGCGTGAATTACGAAAAGATGCAATTTTAAAAATGTTCACAAAAAGGATTGTACCTTGTTACATACTTGAATGAAAATGATGCCATAATGTTTCCTGCATCTATTGGGGTAAATACGTAAAAATATTGTAACAGATTTTTTTTACGTCCATAATTCGGGAAATGCCAGCGGGGGTGGCCCACTTGCCCCAATGGCCCACTTACCCCACCTTACCCTATATGGCGCATTTGATACTTAATAGAATTCATTAACTTTACAAAACATATTTGGAATATTTTAGATAGCAATTAGTGCATGTAATTAAATAATCATAGATAACTATTTGATTTAATTGAACTAGCTACATATTCTTGCCGGATAAATATGTTCAAAATAACAACAAAAAGTGAAACCAATATCATTAACATAATAACAATACGAATTGCAACGCAAAGAAAAAACCCTGTCAACAATAGAACTCCAATCATTATTTTTATTCCAAAACCATTTATCTTAGCAATAGAAATATAATACCATCAATTAGAATTAGGCATTAGATAGAAATATAAAAAAATATTCTAATACGCACTGTTCTCCAAATGAGGACAAGAAAAAAAATATTTACCTTCTTTTGTGCATTTCAGCATAATTACTTCTAAATTTTAAGAACCCATACCCCTTATCTTTCTAATATCTGTATCTTAGTATAAAAAGGGCAGGTTTAAATTTTTTTAAACACAAGACATCAAGCTTTTTTATTCTAAGGTATGAATACAACTCTTAAAAAACTCATTAAAAACATTGACGGAGAACTCAGTAAAAAAACCATTACACTTTTTAGTCTCCCGTATTTTTTGGCACTCAAATCACTCCTGTTATTACCAAGGTTCCCACGGCTAAATAAATAATTCAATAGATTATGAGCCGAGTAGCAGCTATTATTATATAATAAAGATATTAATAATAATGGCAATATTCTTTAATGTTGTTGAAGTTATTTTTTTTTTGCTTCGATTTTTTTGTGTGCTTTAATTTGCACTCGAGGAACCTCCCCCTGTGGTGAAAGGAATTAAAGTTTTTCGATTTACGGTTCTGAAGAAGAGAAGTGAAATGAGCTTGGGGCTGAAGGTCTAGGCGTGATGTTTTTAGGGTTTCATTTAAAGCAAATGATTTGAAAGGGGAGAGATTTTTTTCTTCGTAGTTTTTTTTTAAATACACAAAAAGTCTTGCAATGAGACCATGATTATATTTCAAAATTACATTAATGCCAATAAAAAAACAAAGTTTTTTTTCCCCGTACAATGAGATTATTTAGGTATATTTTAAATTAAAAGTTTATTCAAGTTTCTAATATAATTAAATTAATTAAAATTTTTGGTAACTGGGCCATAGAAAATTTTAAGATAAACACAAAAAAACCTCCACGACTTTGTTATTGAGTATTCCGTAATAAAAAGTTCAACATATCAGAGATTTTTTTCGTAATTTTTTTAATTACACAAAAAGTATTGCAATGAGTCCATGGTTATATTTCAAAATAACATTGATTCCAATAAAAAAACAAATTAATTTTATTTTTGTATAATCAGATTATTTAGGTATGTTTTAAATTAAAAGTTTATTCAAGTCTCTAATATTATTAAATTAATTAAAATGTTTGGTAACTGACCCATAGAAAAGTTTAAGATAAACATTAAAAAACCCAACTTTTTTGCTATTGAGTATTCCGTAATAAAAAGTTCAACATATCAGAGATATTTTTTCTTCGTAATATTTTTTTCAAACACACAAAAAGTATTGCAATGAGTCCATGATTATATTTCAAAATAACCTTGATTCCAATAATTTTTTTCGTATAATGAGATTATTTAGGTATATTTTTAATTAGACGTTTATTCAAGTCTCTAATATTATTAAATTAATTAAAATGTCTGGTAACTGGGCCATAGAAAAATTGAAGATAAACATTGAAAAAAAAATACTCCTTTGCTCTATTGAGTATTCCATAACAAATAGTTCAACGTATCAAAAATATTTAATTAATATCCTTTTCGGAAGAAACATGCTTCGAAGAAAAATATTCGAAGAAAAAAATATGTGTGTGAATTAGGAAATATGCTTCAGCTATGTGTGAGTGATTCTCTCATAAGAGAGGGTCCCGGAGGGCCGAGTGGTTTGCAACATTACGCCAGCAGCCTGCGCTCTATAACGTGTGGGGTTCGATTCCCGCCTTCGCCCTGGGAGTATTTTCAATTCTCTGTGACAGTAAAAATTCTCTATGTATCTGTCTTAATTGACGAAGGCTTATATAAGCGGGTCTCTGATTATAAGCACACAAGCCGGAATATATATGTACCAACCACTACCCCTTACTCATGAGAGAATAATTTGTGTCCCTTACAGTAACGTAAGCTATATTAGTTACTTATTGTTGCACCTTTAAAAAAATCTCAGTAAAACAACGGACAGGCAACGGCAGCAGAGGTTCCAGTCAAACTCCGTCAACAAAACACCCGTACACTCTCAGAAATAACACTTTTATTTTATACGATTCATGAATCCTCAACCCTCATTTCGTTAAAATTTTGAGGATTGTTTCGTCAAACTATCACGTGACTTTTGAGTAAACGCGAATCCTCATTTTTACAATCGTGATTTGACGATTCCGTATCTTGATTTTGAGGAAACTGAATCTCATTGTTGTACTCACGTGCTCCAAAATGACGATTTAAATTTCCTCACTTTGAGGAAACTAAAAGTCGGAGCATTTGCCATTAGCGGAATCGTTAAAATTAAGGAAAATTTCGTCGTCTTTGAGCATTCATTTTTTAGAGTGTACAGCTATCTGCTATAAAAAGGCTAAAACTGTAAAAAAAAAAAAAAAAAAAAAAAAAGGGAATCACCCTAATTTTGCAACAGTCTAATGGATAAGTCCGTTTATTTAGTGGGTCAGACCATTTTGCGTAAAATAAGGCCCCTTAAAAACGTTCAGTTTTGTTTTTACAGTGTGGGTTTTTTGTGACATAATAATTGTTAAATTTATAGATTGATTCTGACTTTACTTTGAAATGAAATATCATCTGCACATCCGACCCATTCTACATATTCAATATATCAAGCAGTCTTAACTATGCTTTCATTACTGAAATCCAATAACAAACATTATCTTCAATTATAAGCATCTCTTTCATCCCATTCCATGGGCATTTTGAAGCCCACGTCACGAAGAGGACCGACCACTGAGCTGTCA